>RJWT010051960.1:0-10635 GCA_004365215.1 Cuniculus paca
GCACCAAATAATAAACTCACTGAGAAGGAAGTTTAGGAAACAATACCATTCCCAATAACGCCAACAAAAATTTAATACTTAAGTATTAACTTAACCAAGGAAGTGAAGGATTTCTACAATGAAAACCACAGTACTCTGAAAAAGGAGGTTGAAGAGGACATTAGAAAATGGAAAGATATCCTCTGTTTCTGGAGAGGCAGTATGAATATTGTCAAAATGACCATATTGTCAAACTGAGCACTATATACATATATTTTTTATGTAATCTCGATCAAAATACCACAGCATTTGTCACAAAACCAAAGAAAACTATCTTAACATTTATATAGACTCAGAAGAGACCCAGAATAGTATAAGCAATCCTGAGCAACAAGCACAAAGCAGGAGGCATCACAATTCCAGATTTCAAATTATATTACAAAAATACAGTGATAAATACAGTGCAGTACTAACCTGAAAACAGACATGTGAATCAGTGGAACAGAACAGAATGCTGCAGAGACAATACCAAGCATATTTGGCCTCCTGATCTTTGATAAACAGCCAAAAACATGCGCTGTATGGTCTCTTTAATGAAAGATGCTGGGAAAAGTGGCCATTCACATGCAAAGGATTCAATCTAGTCTCATATCTCTCACCATGCACTAGATTAAAATCAAAATGGACCAAAGATATAAATATTACAACAGAAAAACTTAATCACTTGGATGATAAAATAGGCAAGGACTTTCTGAACAGAATCTCAAATTCACAAGAAATAACATTCCTGTACACCAAACAGGATTATATCAAATTAAGCAGTTTCTGCATAGCATAGGAAACAACCAAAAGTGAAGAGATAACCTACAGAATGGCAAAAAATTTTTGCTAGGTACACCTTGAAGAGAGCACTAATATCCAGAATGTATAAAGAACTCAAAGAAATTAGATGCCCCCTCAATAAAAGACCCAGTCAAAAATAGGCAGCTGAAATAAACAGACACTTTTCAGAAGAAAAAGCACATATAGCCAAACAATACTTAAAAAAACTTACATTTCTGGCCATTAGAGAAATGCAAATTAAAATGACACTGAGAATACATCTCATTCCAGAAAGAAAGGCTGTCATCAAAAAATCAAATAATAACAAATGCTGGTGAGGTTGTGGAGAAAAAGCAACATTTCTACACTGTTGGTGGGAATGTAAACTAGTACAACCATTATAAAAATTAATCTGGGCATTCCTCAAAACACTAAAACTAGAAATTCCATTTGACCCAGCTTATCTGCCTTCTAGGTATTTTCCCCAAAGAGTTAAAGACATTGTATTACAGTGATGTGTGCACAGTCATATTTGCAGCAGCAAGATTCATACCAACTAAATCCTGTAAGTGGCTTAAATACTCATCAACACATGAATGGATAAAGAAAATGTAGTATTTACACACAATGAAGTACTACTCTGCCATAAAGAAGGATACAGTTGAGTCATCTATAGAAAAATGGATGCACTTTGAGACCATAATATTAAGTGAAATAAATTAGACACACAAGTTTAAATATAATATATTCTCTTGCATGGTAAATCCAAAGCATAGATAAAGAGCAAAATAAAAAACAGATAGTAGGAAACAGGGAGACAGATCTTTTGCAAAGGGTAAGGGGAACAGGAGATGGAGGGGGTGAGAGAGAGAGGAAGGGGATTAAAAATTAATTAAGAAGTGTTATGCATACGAACCACCTCCCCACAAAAAATGTAATCTCTATGTACTGCAAACATGTACCATTAAAAAAAGAAGAAAACCAGCAAAGCTGGTTTACCACGTACTTTAACTTGAGCGTGTTGCATGGAAAAGCCATTGTTAGCCATATCCATGGAATTTTAGAGGAGTGGACCTTTGAGTACACGTTTGTATTGGTAGAATACTGGGGTACCCTTGCCTTGCTTGTTGTCCCATGCCTGTAATCCTAGCACTTCAAAGGCTGAGGTAGGACAATTGCTATGAGTTCAAAGCCAGCCTGGGCTACACAGTGAGATCCTACCTCATTCCTCCCCCCAAGCAAAAAAGTAGATTGGAGTATCCAGAATGTAGTGGGTGGAAGGGGAATGTTATAAAGTCTAAATCCTAGGATGACCATCATGACAGTACCTACAGACAAGGTACAAACAACAGGTACTGAGGATTATTCTCAGGGTTCTGAGTGTGCTACTTACATAGATTATCGCATTCTTTATAGAGAGGTTAGGGAAAATGAATTATTTCAGAATTAAACCGTGCATAAAATAATGCCTACGACACCGAAAGTAATACTGGAACTAGCTATCATCTGCACCAACTCACAACCACGCAGTCCATAGTGAACAAAACCCCAAATGGTCTTAGATTTACGGAAGATACGCCAATCAGCATGTGAGGTACGAAGAGACTACCGAAATTGAGAGATCTTTGTAGAAATTGGCACGGACATAAAACGTTTACTGAACGGACGTTCAGTCAGTGTTCACACAGCCCTCAGCCAGCTGAGTCCGCTCTGGCCGCTGTAAACAGCTGATTTTCCTCTGGAGTTTAGATTGTCCAAGAACAGCTTGGGGTGTTTATTCCCGGGGTTCACTGTGTTCATGCCAAAAGGCACGCATTAATATACGATTAAATGCTACCATTAAGAACACACAAGCATGTAAGTCTGAGCTCCCCTCTTGCTGGGTGGATTCTAAGTTCATTTTCAACAACTACTACACTGACCGTATTGTAACTTAAAGCGATGTTCTTCTGAAAATTACCAGACGACGTGCTCTGATAGTCACCCCAAATGCACATCTACATCCTAACTCATACAACTAGCATTAAAAACCAATATTGGTTGAAAGTAAAGCTAAGTTAAATTCTACCGTTACCTGTTCCAATGAAAAAAAGAGAAAAAAATTGAAGCCCTTATTTTGCATATGGATTTGGGTCAGTTCCCCATTTACCTGAATTTTGTCACTAAAGGAGAGTACAGTTGAGTGGCAGGAATTGAATACTTCCTAAGGATTTACCCAAGGACCTGATCTGGTCTATTCCGCATGCTCAGACGAGTCGGTAAGCCCTGATCTCACACGGTCCGGGGACCCCTGCCGGTCTAGCCGCCGCCCCGCCCCGGGGGCGTGGCATGCGTACCTACGCACAGCGCGCTGACGTCTGCGCGCACCGCCCCCGCCGGAACCCGCTGCCGGCTTGAATAGCAGCCCCGCGGAGCGGACCGCGTTGAGGCGGGCTCCAACGGCCGGCCTGTGCCGCGGGGTGGGGGCGGGCGCCGAGGGGCGGGCGCCGAGGGGCGGGCGCCGCTGCTGCGCCAGGTGCGGGCTGCAGTCGCAGGCTGTGGGGGCCGCGGGCGCCCTGCCGCTGCCCGCTATGATCGACTCGGTGAAGCTGCGCCGCCACTGCGCGGCCGACTTCTTCTCGCACTACGAGTACCTGTGCGCGCTGCAGGACTCCGTGCCGCTGCCCGCCGTGCGCGCCTGCCTGCGGGAGGGCGTGCTGGACTTCAACGCCGACCGCCTCCGCGTGGTGGACTGGGCGCCGCTGCTGAGCACCCTCAAGATCAACAAAGACCTGCCGCTCGTCGCCATCCGGAGCTTCTTCCAGCCGGCGCTCGGGGACGCAGGTTTGTGGTTCCCGCCCCCGGTGCCCGCCGGCGGGGCGCCCATTGGGTGCCTAGGTGCGAGGGGGATCCTGGGCCCTGGAAGCGAAGCCGGGGCCGGTGCCTGGCGCTGCGCGTGTGCGGCGACTTGCGACCTATTCACCAGCGGGGCGACCCGGGGCGAGGCCCTGAGGTGTCTGGGGCTTCTGATTCTTATGTTTAAGGCCCTCATAATCCGACCTGCGTTGTGTGTTGATTGCAAGGATTCCTTGAGTCCTTGATCTGTAGAGCGCGTAGGAGTTTGAGAACCGTTCGGCGTGGGGCATAAGAAAGCGTTTTTACCACCTATTTAAACAATCAAACAAAAAGAAAGTGTCTAAACACAAGAAATAATTTTTGTCGTCAAATACCAATTTTTTTAACCTTTTAAAAAACAAACATTGGGCAGATGTTAACGTATTTTTTTTTGAATGTGTTTATTTTCTGGTGTGGAAATATGGAAGTAGGAAATTAATACATTTCAGCCTCTTTTATTTTCAGAAATGTGTGTGAAGGAGTGTTGTAAAGTGCTTTACAGAGGTAGGGTAATGTAGTTGGGAATCCGAACCCCCTTGATGATTTGAAAACAGGTAAATCACAATATGTGACAAAACGATGTTATTTTTAGCAATTAGCACAATATTCTGGACATAATAGGGAACCTGAAGGAAGCTCACATTTTTCTCATTAGTAACTATCAAATAAGCGTAAAAGATTTTGTTAGAGGTGGATATGGAAAGTAGCGCGTAAGCCTCGGAATGGAGACTGAACTTTCCAAAAGCAGTGTTTTGGGTCTATTTTGAAGGCTGACTCAACTGCCCCTGCAGTTTGCAGTCCTTAGGCTGTTGGCTAAATCAGCCATGACCCTGGGACTTCTGCCATATCACACAGTGATTGTGACCACTGTTTCTTGGGGGACTGTATTTAAGATTACCTGCTAGGATGCATGATTCTGTTTCTTAATGCTGCTGCTCCCAGTTTCTCTTTCCTTTTTAAATCTTAAGTTTAGAATCTACTCTTCCACCCTGGATTACAAGCTTAATGCAGAAAAGTTCACAATAAAAAGGAAGAAAAAATACATATATAACAAGACAAAAGGCATTCCATCTTCTATCATTCAGGGACAACTTCTTTAAACATCTTACATAGTTAATTCTCATTGTTTGTGCATCCCGTATTTGTAAATTCAGTTAAATTTATTTGTCAGTTTCCTTAGGAGTAGCATCATCTCAGGAAGTCACGTAGGTATTGGAGGCAGCCTCTGGTCTGAGTTCTAGAGCTCACATTCTGATCTGGGTGGGGCAACTTCTTAAACTGCAATTCTCTCCTATACAAAGGCATTAGAAGAACTACTCTGCTGGATTCTGGATTAGAACAGGTTGTGTGTGTCAAGTGTGCTGACTCCACAGTGAGCTCAGTTTGTGCCCCTCCTGTTTCAGGGAGGCAGCAAGCAAACAGACTTTCTCCCTGTTGTGGAAGAAGCAAGCCAGGGTGCTGCAGAGCACAGAATTGAAAAGGAGGCTCAGGAAAGGTTTCTTGGAGGAGGCACCGTCCTTTGAAGGATGTGCAGAAGCCAGCCAAATGAAGGGATGGAGCAGTTTGAGCCGAAGTCTTGGAAATAGTAGAGTGGCTATGGCGGGCAGATTGGGACTGAGATTTAGGGTTTGAGAGAGAGTTCAGACTAGAAATTTGGTGAGAGAAGGCCAGGTCAAATACAGTGTCAAGGAGGTCGATGTTTACGCTGAAAGGCACGGAGCCACTGAAGGATGTCGAGATGGGTGTTCCACTTAGGAGCTCACGATGACCTCCGTATGGAAGGCCAGTGCAGATTGGAAGGAGGGTGAATTGTAACCCACCAGAGTTAAAGTATGGAGAAGGGTTAAAGTCTAGATGCTGAAGAAAAGGAATGGGCCCTGGTGACCAGTTAGAAGATGGAGGGCCGTAGGCTTGGGTGGCACTTTCGGGTGGCCTCTTTCCATGAGACAGCACAGCAGGAGTATGGTGAGAAGGTCTTTTTTGGTGCCATCTTGATGTGTCCCTGCTGGGTGGGCCCAGCATGCAGATTGGAGTACAGGGGAGGATGACTGTATGAAGGCAGAAGAGAACCTGAAGACTGAGAATTGCAGGCCTGAGAGGTTCTTTTTTAAACGGATGGACTCGAATATGTTTGTATTCTGAGAGAAAATAGCTAGCCAGATTTGTTTAAAAACCTGACCTCTCATCCTAGGCCTCATCCCTTTTTAGGCTCCAAGGTCTCCACTGTCTGCAACCTCTTCTGCAGGGACAGCACAGCACACCCTGCTGAAGAGAAGTGGCTGCAGCCTCTGCCTCTCCTTCAGGTGTTAGATGTATTCCGCACCCTTGAAGGGACTTGACTTAATCAGTCATAACAGAAATCAAAAGAAATGAAAAGTGAGAGAAAATTCAGACGCAAGGGAAGCATACTTATCTTGACTGATATTTTCCACTGAATATAAGAAAAATGTGTTACAGCTCATTCTCTTCAGATATTCTTTGCTGAATCTTCGTCTCTTGCATCCAGTAGGTATAGGCTGTAGATTAATAAACCTTCTTGACATCACTTATTCATCAATACGTTTTACATACAAATCACCTCCCTGAGTTTGCCTTCCCAGAACTGAGTTCCTTTCAGTTCATCTGCCTACTTCAGTTCAAGTGATCATTTCTAAAGTGGAAAATTACACTTAGGTGTGGTTTGTGGTGCACACCTGTAATCCCAGCATTCTGGGAGGCTGAGGCAAAAGGATTGCAAGTTCAAGCCCAATCTGGGAACCAGAAACTCTGTCTGAAAATTAAAAATTAAAAAAAGACTGGAGATAAAGGATTCAGACACCTCCCAAATTCTAAACCCAATCTAGAAATGGGCATCTGAGATGAATACACAACACACTTCTCAGATAAAGAAATGCAAACAGCAAATAAATATATGAAGAAATGTTCAACATCTTTGGTCATTCGAGAGATTCAAATTAAAACAACCCTGAGATTCCATCTCACCCCACAAAAAAATGGCTGTTATCAAGAAATCAACAAATAACAAATGCTGGAGGAGGGGCTGTAGGGAAAAAGAAACCTGTCTCCACTACTGGTGGGAGTGTAGACTGGTACAACCACTGTGAAAATCAGTATGGAGATTCCTCAAAAGAGTAGGGTTAGAGATTCCATTTGATCCAGCTATCCCCCTTCTGGGTATCTTCCCAGAAGAATTAAAAACATCATACTACAGCGATATATGTGCACTTATGTTTATAGTGGCACAATTTGTAATAGCCAGATCTTGGAAACAACTGAAATGCCCATCAGCCGAGGAATGGATAAAAAAGACGAGGTTTTTTTTTCTACAGTGGAGTGCAACTCAGTCATAAAGAAGGATAGAGACTTTTATAGGTAAATAGATGCAACACAAGACCAACTCATAAGTGAGATAAATCAGACCCACGTGTGTAAACACTGTATCATCTCCCTAGTGCGAGAATCTGAAAAAGTAAATAAGGTCCAAAACATACCATAGATATTGTGAAATGGGAAGAAATTGTTCAAAAGGGAAGAGAAAGTGGGATGGGGGAAAGGAGAAAAGGAAGGGAAAAGCAAAAAAAAAAAATTATATATATATATGTATGTATCTCCGAGATAAGATATTTATAGTACTGATTTCTCTTAGTTCATTGAAAAGAAAGGTTTGCGCTAACATTGTTTGGACAATTAAATGCCTATGTTTTGTACTCTTGAGTAGCTAATTTAAAAAACAATACACAATGTATTAACCGTTGTTATTCTCCTATTTTCTTATTCTGAATTTTTCTCTTTAAAATTAAAAGAAATAAAATTTTAAAAAGTTAAAAAGGGCTAGGAGATGTAATTCAGTGTGAAGGCTGTGGGTTCAATTGCCAGTGCTGGGAAAAAGGGAAAACAGACTTGCAGCAGTGCGATCGGCTCATCTGCAGAGCACCGCTTGTGCTCTCGCGACTAATCTGAACTGTGCGTCCTTTGTTGCCAAGCCTCAGGGGGTACTGAGCCAGGAGAAAGGGATGTTTCATCCTTCTCTTTCTAAAGCAGGTGCCTTTTTCTATCATCGTCTTCGGTGGGGGCTCCAGCAGTAGGACACGTGTTTCCAACCTTCCAGGGTTGCTCACTGTGCCAGAAGTAGCTCTGGTCTGCATCAGTTGACAGGTCAAAGCTTCCCTTCTCCCAGGCTTTCTTCAGCATCCTTCTCTCCATTTCCAGTTCTCCCCTATGCATGTGGGGTGGTGTCTCACCTGCAGTATTTCCAGTGTCTGCCAGGTGTCAGACTGGGGTGCTTTCCCACAGTCCATTCCCGCCAGCAGAGCGGACACATCACTCACTCTGGCCCCATTTTCATCTCTCTAGGTTCAGCTTCCTGGTTCTCTTGGAGCCATGCCTTGGGTACAGCTTGTTTGCCTCTGTAAGAATCTCTGTGTGCAGTTTGTGTTTCCATGTCCCACATGGGTTTGAGTTGCCATGTGTCTGTCCTTAGAAGGACTTTAAGGACCTGGTTCAGTTGTATTCCTTAGCTCTGAGTAGATGCTTCTTAATGATAAACTGTACTTGAGATCACTAATCTTACAATAACTCTGCTGTAGGTTCTAACATAAATAAGGTTTGCAGAAGTCGTGTTCCTGCGATAAGATCCAAAGACGTGACCTTCCAGTTATGTAAGGCTCTGAAAGGCTGTTTAAGTGCATCAAGCGTGCTGAGGAACCTGGAGCTAAATGGGCTAGTTCTAAGAGAGAGAGACCTAACTGTTTTAACAAAGGTAAGCTTCTCTGGTGTGACCTGCAAACTTCAAGTTATTTTGGCGGGGGGGAATGTTCAACAAATTTTTAACTTTTTTCCTCTGTTAAGGGATTGAATAAATCGACTTCTTTGGTGCACCTGTCTCTTGCAAATTGCCCAATTGGAGATGGAGGTTTAGAAAGTGAGTTTAAATCTTGTTTAATTCTCATCCCGTCAGACCCCTCTTGTGTTTGCCTACATGCCGCGGTAATCCCTGTCCGTGTTGTTTCCTGCCTGCTGCCTCTAGCTGGTCTTCCTCCTGTGCTTGTTCAGACCTTGGTCTGTTCTCACTTGTTATGAAAGCTGATCATGCTGAATACTCTGAATTAGCTTTATTTCAGGTGTGTTAAGCCATGTATCACACAAATATGTACTATGTAGTATTCCCTTGTTTTTTGTGTGCACTCACTTTCTAAGGTGAAATATTTATGGGACAGGCAATAGCAAGATGTAAAGAGAAAAAAATCATTATATTTAAATAAGTAAAACAGTAGTACACTTTTAATGCACTGTGGTATGTGCTAAGTTAGAAAACATGCAGAGCACTATAGGTGCATTTTAAAGTTCAGCAAACTCTGCTGAGGGGAAAGTCATAGAAGTAATCACAGAGGGTGGCTGTAATTGGGGTCTTGAGTAACTAGTGTGTGTCCATTGTGCGGACTGCTGGTCTGCAGGACTAAGGAAGCCTGCATTTTAATTTGAGAGAACAGAGTGTGAGATCCTCTGTCTTCTGTTGCCTAGTGTGGTAGTGTTCTGATATTGCAGTATAGTATCTGATACAATTTATAGTGGGCACTTAAAGTGTTGAGCAATAAGATCTGTCTTTGGAAATGAAAAGAGAGTTATGCTTTTTAGGTTTTTCTTTTTCAGATGTCTCAAAAAGCATATAGTTCTTTACTATGGAAAGGGAATAAATTTGCAGTATTTATAGTGTTTAATTTTAGCATCTAAATAGAATTAAACTATTGTTGTAAACTGGAATAGCACTTTGTTACTGATACATTTTTGAATGCAGCAATTGCTTGTGAAGTTAAAGATACAATAGTAAACTAGAATAGACACGAATGGATAACCAAGATTGGCCAGATTAAGTTTTTCATCTTGTTATGTGTATATGTGTGTTTTTTCTTTTTAGTTATTTGTCAAGGAATAAAGAACTCTGTCACACTTAAGACAGTCAACTTCACGGAGTGTAATCTGACGTGGCAGGGAGCAGATCACATAGCCAAGATCTTAAAGGTGATTTGTATGTTCACGATTGGGAGAAATGTGTCACAGTAATGGAATCACATTAATGATTTCATGTGAGATGGCAGTTATTTTGTCTTTTTGATTCATATAGGGCTTGCAGTTTTAGTTTCATTAAAAGAATGTGACCACTATTTAGTTTGGGGTTCAATCATTTAGTAAAGGTAATCCTTGTGAGATTTAATACATTCCCACAGGCTTGAACCACTGATGGTACAAATGGATCTGATCACTTTTTTTTTTCTGGATCTAATCACTTTTATTAGTGTTTTTACTAAAAAATTAATAAAAAGCCCCCCAGTGGATCTGTCATGCATGTACTGCTGGTGGTTCAAGCTGTCCAGCAACAGGAAATACAAATTACAACCCCATGGTGAATGTGTTAAAATATAATACCTTGTATTAGCTTTCTGTCCTTGTGACGAAATAATTTTTATTTTTATCAGCATGCTCAGTGGGCTCCATTGCTTTGGACCTGAGGAAAGGCCAAGTGTCATGATGGGACTGTGTGGTAGAAAAGGCCACTCGATTCATGGCATGCAGGAAGCAGAGAAAGTAGGAACGTAAGAGAGGAAAGTGCTGGGTACCAGATGTAGTTGCCGAGGTCATGTGCCCATGACCCAGTTCCTTGAACTAGGCCTTGTCCCCTAAGTTTCTGTTGCCTCCCAGTAATGCCATCAAATTATGAATCCATTAGTGGATAAATCCACTGATAAAGTTAGAGCCCTCATGATCCAGTCACCTTCCCAAAGCCTTACCTCTGAACCCTTAAATATATTGGGGAACATTTTAAGTCCAAACTACAATATTCTACCTTGGCCTCTGAAGGCACAATCATGACCATCTCATTATGCAAAATGCATTTAGTCCGTCTCTAAGGGTTCCCCAGGTCTTAACAGTTCCAGTCTTACTGCAAAGTCCAAAGTCTCTGTG
>RJWT010051961.1:0-10628 GCA_004365215.1 Cuniculus paca
AAAAAAAAAAAAAAAAAAAAAAAAAGAATGGAGGGAGAGGGCTGGGAATTTAGCTCAGCGGTGTAAGTGCCTGCCTGGCAAGCACAAGGTCATGAGTTTGATCCTTGGTACCAAAAAATAGATAGATAAATAAGTAAAAAAGAATGGAGGGAGACCTTACATTCTGGCAGCCTCTAACCCAGCCAATCTCAGGCATCTTTCCCACCCAGTAAAGGCATTTAGCAGGCTGTTCTCTCTCTCCTCTTCCACCCCATCCCTCTCACTGGCCCAGTGTGGAGACCACTGGGGACCAAGAACCTCACAGATTCAAAGTTCTCCTAGGGTATGCCCCAGACCCGAATTTATTATTATTTTATTGCATACACTGGAAAGACAATGTTTCCCAATGATGTGGCCTACCTGGTTGACCTACTAGAAAGTGCTGTAAAAGAGAAATCTCTTTTGGATACCTCCTATGGGGTAAAAGCCAGTGTACTTATGCCTCTGGGCTGCGGAGCTCTAGAGGGAGTTTTTGGGCTCG
The DNA here is from genome assembly GCA_004365215.1 of Cuniculus paca. NCBI lineage: Eukaryota > Metazoa > Chordata > Mammalia > Rodentia > Cuniculidae > Cuniculus > Cuniculus paca. Next base: position 521 of record RJWT010051961.1, read on the forward strand.
GCCTTTGGCCTGTACGGTTACAGTATTTAGGTGATACAGTAGCTGTCTCCTAAAATATGCTCACTGGAGGAGAAAAATGAACTGTGCAGCCTTCTCTACCAGCATGCTAACGTCGAGGAGCATTTTTCCATTATTTTCAGACATCGGAACTATTTGAATACAGACAATTCTCAAATCCCCTCAGCTCTGGCTCCCACCTACTCACAAAGGAAATGAGCCCTTGGAAGAAGTAGTCTTGTGCTTCTTTTTCCATAGTTCCTAGGAGAACAAGGTTCAGAGCACATCCTGGTTTTATTTCCTACTCTTTTTTAGTTCTCTCTCCCTAGCAGAATTAAAAGCTGGAGGTATCACATTTTCTACCTGCCATATAAAAGGGTTGTGGTCCTGGAAACCCACAAATCAGATAAAGAAGAATGTGAATAATTTTCTCCCATCTTACTGCCTCATGCATTTGGCTTCTGTCTTTGAAGTTTGCGGCTCACAGTGTGGTGGTTTGTGTGTCTATATTTTCAGTGTAAAAGTATGGGGCACATTCCTTCCACAAGGAATTCAATGCAGACTCTTTCCCTTGCTAATGATAGAATAGTAGTGGTACTTTTATTGATAGCGTGCATTTTAACTTTTTTGTTGGCACATTTTTAATTAAAATAACATTTAACGGTTTGAAGCTAAAAACCTGATGTTTCTGCCTAGGAGTTTAGAAGGGAATGATAACATATGGAGAAGTTTAACATTTAAATTGAATTTTATTATTTAAAACAGTAAAATATTTTATGACTACAACAATGCCCTGCCAAGCTCCATTTCAGCATCAAATGTGCTTTGTAAGGAGTCTTACAAAGCTAGGGGAAAAAAAAGACATTTTAATTTCTTAGTCTCCAAATGCTTTTTATAAAAAGTTCCACAAACGTGTTTTCTTTACAAATGAATTCGTGTTCTCTTCCAACATCTTCAAACATCCCTTAACCGCACAAAAAGGCCTTGGAGCCAAGATGCCCAAGGGGTCCTCGCTGATAACAAAATGCCTGTTGCCTTGATTTTGGTGTTTCAGGTTCCCAAGGGCGGCCTTCCTAATGTTCCTGTGGTCTCCTCTGCCCCCTCCCCACTTTTTGGAAGGCTGATGTCTGGCAGGAAGTTAGGTTTATCTCTTTCACATATGAGTGTGTTTAATTACTAAAGAAAGGAAGTTTGATAAGCAACCTTCCTTCCTGGCCCTGTGGTGCCCCCATAATCAGTCTCTTTATTAGTGGCAGAAAGGGTGGGCGACCTCATTCCTGACCCCCCGAGAGGCTGCTGGGCACAGGCCTGGCAGCCAGGTTGAATTTCCAAGTATGGCATGGACTTTCTGTATAAACTTGAGAAATTTCTTCAGCTTTACCCATGTTAGCATAAAAATGATATCCACCCCCATCCAAAGACAAAAGAGGCATTTTTCAGACATGTTTCATCTGTTAGAAGGGCCCTTTTCCTCATCTTCCTCACCTTCCTCACCCATATCCCTGCTCCCAACATCAACCTTCATCCACATATCTGGCCACAGATCTGGAATTTGGCTTTCAGCTTATACATAAACTAGTAAACCTTTAAAATATCTTATTCCACTGGCATCCTGCTTCTCACTGCTGGGAGAATCATTCCAAGCTGGAAATTCAATAACAACACCTCGCTCCCTCTATCCTTCCTATTTTACCATGCGGCTCTTTACACACACTCTCTCGCAAAATCACAGAGTTATTCTCATGTGACTGCAAATGATTATTTTTAGGATCAAAATATATCTTAACAAGCTGTGGAATTATGCAGTAAACAGATGGCCCTTGGGGAGGACCCATACTGCTTTGGAAGGATGCATATTTTTAGCAGAACAATTTGAGCATCGCTGGAAACAAAAAGAGTTCTGGACCTTCTTACTCCTGTGAGAGGAAGTGGGCCAGGGTGGGGGAGAGGGGCTGCTGGCTACAGAACACTGCCAAGGAATGAGAGGCTGAGCGGAGTCCTGAGTGTTCAGAAGCTGAGTGTGTGTCCACTGCTGCTAACCAAGATGCTTTTGTCTTTCCGTCCCTGTGTCTTGGTAGGAAAACCCAGTAGTTTCTTTCCAGAGGACAGTTTTATAGACTCTGGAGAAATTGACGTGGGGAGACGGGCTTCCCAGAAGATTCCTCCTGGCACTTTCTGGAGATCTCAGGTGTTCATAGACCACCCTGTGCACCTGAAGTTCAACGTGTCTCTGGGAAAGGCAGCACTGGTCGGCATTTACGGCAGAAAAGGCTTTCCTCCTTCACACACTCAGGTAATTTGCTCCGCGCACACCTGCTGGCCTCTGGGGACTCCTGCTCAAATCTCTCAGCCCAAGTCAGGGAGCCCAACCCAGATCCCAGAACCTGAAAGGAATTTCACATATTTTATAGGTCATTCATTTGTTTGTCCCCTCCCAGACCCTGCATTTCAGACAAGGAAGGTGAAATCCCTGAGGCTCATTAAAAGAAAGGAACTCTATGAAATTTCTTAAATAGCCTTGCTGCTATTACTCAGTCTCCTAAGTTAAATTACCCCAGAAATGCGATCTAGAGAAAAGTCATGCACTGAGTTTGAACCCTCATATTATCAGCTATGTAACCTTATGTCTATTATTCATCCTTTCTGAGAAAGTTCCCTAATCTATAAAATCAGGATAATTGCACCTACTTTTCAGGGCTATTGTGAAAAATAAAGAATAACATTTATAAAGCAGCTGGCCCAAAATAAATGCTACCTTTGGTCTCTTGCATTCCTTCTGTCCTTCCTTATTACACGTTTACTCAACACATGTGTCCCAGAAAGACAAAGATTTTGTCCATGTGAATGGACAGTTCAGTGGCAGAGGAATGCTTAGCATGTGTGAGACTCTAGCTTCCATTCCAGCAGCAAAAATACATACATACATGCATGCATACATGCATACATAGTTGTCTAAGATGATTGGCATATCACTAATCATAAATGATAAGACCTTCTTCAAGATCTTACCAATAATGTAAATCATGAGCATTCATTAGTCATACCCAGGCTACATGCTGTCTTCCAAGCCCTGGTAGCCAGTTCAGGTTCCTGGTTAACAGCTAGATGGGTATATTCGCTAAGGATGGAGCCACAGAATAATAGAGGGGCCTGGGGCCCTGCTGGTGGCAGAACTGCCACGCTGGTCTTCACTTACACCCAGATGTTTTTATATGACATAGAATAGATCAGTCTTCTATGTGTTTTTTTAAAAACCTATCAAGTTAGATTGCTAGAGTAGGTCAGTAGGACTTAAGCACCTACCTGTTGTCAACACTGCTTGACAAACTTCTCTGGAGTCTCACACTAGCAGTCTCAGATCCATTGGCATTTCTATTTGGCACAGCATGTAATTATTGATAGAGTTCTGGGCTAATCCAGTTTACTTCTCCTAAAACTGCTCCCTGAAACTGGAAACTTTAGAAAGGATCCTTGACAAAAGACAAATAGGTATAAATTAAATCTTTGTCTGCTCATGACTGACATTGCAATCTTGTTCAGTGCTCCAGTCCCGTTCTAGCCCCCTGAAGTTCCTGTCATAACTTAGATGGAGCTGGGCTACTTACCACAGGCCCCCCCATCGAAAAAGCACAGTTGCCCTGGTACATACATCTAGGTGAAGGCTCACCATGCGTACAACAAAAATGAAGATAAATCAGACTTGAAAATAATCCATTTTTACGCCATATTCACAAGAGCCAGGAGAATATTATCATGAAAAAATGGATTCTGGGAAGGAGTTTGAACTGGTCGATCAGCTTTCCTGGGGCTTTAGCCTCTTGTCCCTCTCTCAAATTGTGTTTCCTTGTCTTCCCCAGGACAAGCCCAAAGAAGGAATGTGGGGTGTGGTAGAGCAGATCCACTACTAATTACACTCTCTTTTTGCCTTAGTTTGACTTTGTGGAGTTGCTAGATGGAAGGAGGCTCCTGACACAGGAGGCACGGAGCCTGGAAGGACCCCAGCGCCAGTCTCGGGGTGGTGTACCCGCCTCCAGCCATGAGACCGGCTTCATCCAGTATCTGGATTCGGGAATCTGGCACCTGGCCTTTTACAATGATGGGAAGGAGTCTGAAGTGGTTTCTTTCCTCACCACTGCCATTGGTAAGAAGCTGCATCCTCCTTGCTTTTTTTGAGTGGAGCATACAGAGTTGCTCTGAGAGTTGATGCTTGTAAGAGACTGTGTCTTGCCAAGAGCTATAAGATGCCACCCATATCATGAAACAAGGCCATCCCCGCTGGGCTTGCTGGCAGGAAGTAGGCATGAGACAACAGGCAGGGAGCTGTCTGCCTTTCTCCTGCCGTCTGTACAGTGAGGTGTGGACCTGCAGCTCCCTTTCCAGACAAGGGTGTGGGGCCGACAAGACCAAAATTCTGGATGACAAGTCACGGGGAGGCAACATCTTTCTACTCGGCACGTGTCTCCCACGTACTTACCTTGAGAGTCTCACTTTGTTCAACTCATTGATTTGTTATTTGGGTTTGGTTTGGGGTTGGTTTTGTTTTGTTTTGTTTTGCTGTTTTGCAGCAGAAAATTTTTTCAACAAGACAAAGGCTTGCGGAGGGTGCGACTAGCACAATAAAAGGCTGAATGAGCAGTACTACCGGTCAGCTTGCGGTTTTGTTGAGAATGCCCTATTCTCTGACAAAGAGCAAGCCCTTGGTATCTCAAATGAGTCTGAACACCATCACTGTCCCTAGTGGTGGAAAAGAGCTCTGGCTGCTTCAGAAGCCTGTGGGTGTCTCAGTAGCTTGCCTCCTATTGAAAGAATTTCTCTTTTTACCAACACATGCCGCAGAATACGTCTCCTCCTGAGGTGACCACAGTGTGCCAAAGGACGTGACAGTCTTGGTGGCTCAGGTTAGAAAAATGTGTTTCCTGAGTTTGCATTGGAAACAGTGTGACACAGCCTAGACATGTCCCCTACAGGGAAGTAAAACCTACCGAAAAACACAAGTCCACAAACCAGAACCCTTGGGAATGGAGTTTCTACCTAATGAAAAGCTCTACGTGGTTTAGAGTTCACTGGTGTGAAATATGTATGTTTCTATCCTCAGCTGGGAGTCACTTTGAAAAGTAGGCTTTAAAGAAAATCTCTTACTCTGGTACTCGTTGCCATACTCTGGCTCTTCCATCTAAACAGCAGTGGTCATTTCGCTCTCATTCACAGGTTTGCCCTTAGTGCTGAAAGTATCTTCCCCTTAAATATGGGGCATGGGTAATAAGCTTCTGCTACCACTTTAGTCTTGAAATTCTACCCTTGTGGCAAAGTGAAGGAGGTGGGGGACAGTAGACAGCTGCTCAGATGAAGGAAATATCCCTTTGTGCTGTCCTTGTTTTGGGAGTGTCTGTCCTAGCCACCAGACTCTTAGTACCTAGAGGGAAGAGATGTTGATAGTCCTCTTTCTCCAGAACCCTGCCCAGCCCCCAACATGCACTGACCCTCACTTCGTAAGAGAAGGGGCATGCGTGTGACCTGTCCCACCCAGGCTCCCATTGGCAGGACTCTCAGCACCCATCTTAGCAGTTGTCATGTTGTTGTCTCCCTCCTTGAATGTCTTTTTCTAAAGTATAGGCCAAAGGGTGCTCAGTCCTGAATCTCTACCATGAGGCTGGGTTTTACTCACATAAATTACTATAGTTTTCCAGGTCTTTCTTTTTCAAGCTTCTAGAATTTGAGCCTGTGTCTCAGTGGCTCTTGATAATACTAAGGCAGATCCCCCTCCACTGCCGCCATCATTAGAGGCCCAGTTCTACCACTCTCCATCAAGTAGGCTGTCACTTTGATGGATTTGCTAGGCTACAGTCCTTGTGTCTTTTCTCTTTCTGGACATGGTAGCTTCGATTTAGGCACATAATTATCAAGTCACAGTGGTGCTGAGTTCCAGCTTCGTGATCTCCCTAACTTCTCCGAGGCATGCTTCACGGGGACGCACAGAGCTAAGAGCTTTTATAGTCAGTCTTCTGTTTTAATAACTGAGTATAAATATGAAAGGTTATTAATTTAAGCCCCCAAAGAAAATTAGTTTTAATTAGGATGTTCATCTTAGAGAAATAAAATGGAGGTACAGTGAGGTACCCTTGAAACTCTTTCTTGTCACAGCTTGCTAACCTGCTCTGTCATAATTAGGAAGATGGTCTTGCTTTTCCCTCTGCTTCCTCTGTTCTCAATTAAGTGATGAAATCTGTCTCCACCTTCCCGTAACCCTTCATGCCTATTCAAGGAGATACGCTTTCCGGTGCTTCTCAGACTTTAACGTACTTGTGAATCAATTGTGGGTCTTGTTAAAATGCAGATTCTCCTCCACCAGGTCTAGGGGGCCTGACATTGTGCTTTTCTGACTAGCACCTGGTGATATTTTGAGTACATTTTGACTAGCAAAAGATTGTAATACTTCATCGATGGTTCTCAAACACTGTTGAATGAAAGATTCACCAAGAGATAGGAGAGAGGTGAAAATTTCAATTCCTGGGCCTTTCTTCTGAAATTCTGATTCAGAGGACCTGCCTCAGAGCTAACATGATCCTGAGCTGGTGATCTGTTGGCAAACACTTGAAAACAACCATCTTGTGAGGCCACTTGCCATTCTTTCCTTTCCTTATTCTCCCATGTTTGTCCTGCAGCCATGGATAGTCATGCCGCCTCTCTGAGCCTCTTTTTCTTTTGTTTTGTTTTTGTTTGTTTGTTTGTTTGTTTGGGGCCAGGAAAATGAGAAATAGCAGGACTCTGCACTCCCCATTGTGGAGATTAGAGAAATATAAAGCGCCTAGCACAACTCAGGCTGCCATATGCACATGGTAAATGAAAGCTGTTAATATTCTCTGCCTTCCTCTTTCTCCTTCTACTTTCTTTTGCTGCCTTTCTGACCTGTCTGTCTCCCTTCAAGGTACAGTGATTGTTTAATGAACACTGTTTTTTTTTTCTTTAATACAAAAGCAGACTGATTCTGATGTTGCTATTAATCCCTCTTTCCCCAAGAGTCCCTGGCATTGAGTCTCAGCTGTCTGTGATCATTACCTGTGAGCTGTGAGTTGTAATTTGTCTTGGCAGGTTAATTAAAAGTTTAGGTCTTGTTTTAGTGAAGTCATTATGGTCCCAATATACAATTCTAACTCTCCGGTTTGCTTAACACACAAATTGGAATATGACCCTCCCTTCGTTACATGTCAAAATGCAGATCAAGACTTTAAAAAGATCTGAGATGTCAGAATCCAGAGTATTTATGCCTGTTTGTAATTAGGTAACAAGAGAAATAGTTGTGTTTAATTTAATGAATGGCTGTACTGTATATGTTCTTGCTTTTCCCTTCATTTAATGCAATCCAGCTGATGATTTTAAATTAAACAAGTTTATCTTTTGCCTTGAAAAAAAAAAATCTAAGAGCACTTTACAAACTGCATACACAAATATATCCACACAGAGACCTGACGTTGACAGAGCTCCCACTGAACTGAATTCTTCTCCCTGAGAGTTTGTTGACTCACCCAAAGTTAAGGGCAAAGCCAGGATGGAAACTCAGACTTCAAGTTCCACTAGGCCCCCGCTTTGCCACAGTGTCTCATTATTTCTCATGGCCGCTATTAAATATTTTATTCCTGTTTGTTTTATATGAAACATGATTCCCCCCTTGTTAACTTGCCTCCAGTTATAAGTAACATCTTGCATAAACCAGGAAATCTTGAGAAGTCCACGAAGAATTAAAAAGACCACTAAGAATCTCACAGCATCCAAAACTTTAAAAATAAAAATACCTTTGTATGAATTTCTTGCTACCTCAAGATCGAACAAGTTAGCATTGCAGTATTTTGGGTCCTCAGATAGCGTCTGGGGTTTTTATGAGAAACATGCTCTGGTCTTCCTGGTGCTAATGGAAAGAAGAGCAGCTGCTGGAAGTCAGTCTCTTCTGTGTCCAAGGACTAGAAGCAGATTTACCTCTTTCCTTCCTATGTCCCTCCCTCCTTACTCTTTCTACCTATTATCCAACATATATCATATCCTCACCCTTTTCCTGGCTGAGGATACAGAGAAGGTATGGCATGGTTCCTGGCCAAAGTAGCTAGAGTAGCTAAAATGAAGGAGATGAAAACTTTATACAGTAAATGCTGCTAAGTCAAGGAAAAGAGCAAGAAAGGTTACTCCTGAGCCACTGGTAAGAGTGCCAGGAGGTTTGGAGGAAAAAGGAAGCTTTGTGCAGCTGGGTCAGGGAGGGCTTTCCAGATGAAGTAACATTTGATCTGGACCTGTGGAAATCATTCCAGGCGGTGAGGATGACGGGAGCAAAAGATAGGTGGGTGAAACATTAACAGCTAGCTCTGAGCAGCCAGCAGTTCTATCTGACTACAGTTGGAGGATGCCCTGAAGGGGAAAAGGGAGTTGTCAGGGAGACTTGGAATACCATCCTAAGCAAAAAACTCGATTCGGTAAGTATTCAGCGTTATAACATGCATAGGAGGGCAGGAAATGACCAGAGCCAGAGGGTTTATTTTTTGAGGCCCAGAGCATGTGACCATTTGTCTATGTAGTCAAAGGACATTTCTGGAATTGAGCTTTGTGATTTCATGGAGGAAAAGAAAAAGAGGAAAGAAGGAAAAGCAGTCGGGAAGGACAGAAGCACTCACTCAAGAGTGGTACTTTCTATTGGCTTCTCCTGCAATGTGTTCCTCTTTGCTCCTACATATGCCCCCATACTTGGACCTAAGTTTCCATTCTCCAAGGGTCTTCAAAAATGGGTCATTCATGATTTTTCCAAGGACACTAGACTGTGCCATTTATTTCCCTAGTTTTGATTGAGACAGCCGCTGAGCATATTTGCAAGAATTCACAGAGAAAAATCCTTGACATTATATACTATAATTTCTATAAAAGCAGGAAACCAAGAAAAGCAATTGGGAATGGATTTTCAGTTTTTTAATAAACCCCTTCCCCACCATTCTCATCTCCCCTTCCTTTCCATCATGCCTTAAGCAGAAACACACCAATGAAGAATCAAGGTCCCTTGGAAATAAATGAACCTTCTTGTAAATGACATTGGCAGCACTTTGTGAAATGTCTAATAGAAACACTTCATGGAAAAACTGTCCTGTGAGTTCACCTCTCCCTGATATAGTGATTTATTTGGAGCAATCTGGTACAAGTGGAATGAAATCTTAGGCTGAGGGAGAGCTCAAGTCAGCATATTGAAGACAGACTATAGCCAGAAATCTGTTTAGAGGAAGAGAGCTAGGAATATCAGAGCATTACATCTGCAGACTCAAAAACTAGCCCGGCTGGCTGGCAGCTGTACCTGCTCACTCAAGAGCAGGGTCCTCACTGCCCTCTCCTCCCACTGCCCTTGGCATCTTCGCTGGGATGGCTGAAACTGCTGAATTCTCTACCTAGAACCTCAAGAGCAGGGAAAAACACAAGACAGCTCTAGGACACCATGGTGCCCAGCAGTCAAAGCTCATCTCTCTGTGGAAAATACTTAGAAATCTGTTTAGCACGTGAAAACCAAACTCCTTACTAAAGCAGCATTTCAGTGAAGTTTTGATGTCCTCTTGCATACTCTGCATCCAGGATGTGTCCATCCAAGGCCAGGTCAGTAGTACATCAAAGATAAACTCTCTCCACCTGTCTTCTGCCATCCTTACTCTAGGATGTCATTTTCATACTTGCTACCTCATGGTCATAAGATGGCTGCTGTACCTCCAGAACTCATCTACATATCAGATAGAAAAAGAAAAGGGAAGGATGCCAGAAAGCAGACTTTTTCCTAAACTATTCAGCATACATTTCTTGAGCAGAGTTGTGTCACTTATGTATAAAGTAAATATTTTTATCTTGCTGCAGGGGACTCAAATAAAAAATTAGGGTTCTCTCAGGAAGAAGGGAAACAAATATGGGATAGACAACCAGGAATGTCTGCCACAGACTGCATCAGGACTGCTTGGTTCAAGCACCAACTGAGAGCCCACTTCCTGTGAGCAAGACTGTGGCCTGGGCATTGGGACAACCTGAGACAGACATAGGGCTTGCCCTTGAAGGTCTTATGGGCTGGTGTGTTAGGGGAAGTGAATCTGAGACAAAGGAGAAG
>RJWT010051962.1:0-10622 GCA_004365215.1 Cuniculus paca
GCCAATTTCAGTCCTAACTAAATAGATGACTTTTTCTTCCATTTCACTCTGGCTCAGCAAAAAAACCAAGGTACAGTTAGAGTTCAACTGTTCTTTTTTCTTCAACTGTTCAACTGATGTGGAAAGCAATAGCTCTGTAGCTTGTCTATATTCTTCAGGGTAGTTAGCTGAATAGCTCTATCTTTTAGTAATTAATCCTCTCTGACAGGTAACTGGAAAGCTGGGATGATTAACACAATGCTGAGTGAAATATAAGATTAAAATATCACTCCTTTCATGATCTATGGTCTAGAACTTTCATAGAAACAATGGAAAAAGACAAAGATAGAAGAGACAAATCGAGGACAGAAAGATCATGCAAAAGTGACATGAAACTAGGTTGCTAGAAGATTCAGCAAGAGCCTGGAGACAGAACCTAGAAAAACTGGATGAGAGAAAGTCAAGGTAGAAGCAAAAAAATCAATTTTTAAAAGTCAGTGACTTGGCCATTGACTTGACCAGGATACTGGCAATGGTTGAGAAGATGGACATGGAACATTCTGAACATCATCTGGGTGCTCTGAAAGCTGATCAGGAATTTGTGGAGACCATTTAGCTATAAAACGTACTAACCAGGGATGACTCAATCGCGTTTAAGGCATTAGGATCTTGTGAAAGGTTGGGGACAGAAGCATGAGTTTTACTTGAGGTTGTGTGACACAGGACAAAGCAAATCACTTTTCTAAGCCCTAGTTTCTTACATGGAGATGGAAAGAAACAGAATAACTATCATTCATCCGCAAGGTATCCAACAGGATTTTAGAAACAAAAACAATAATGCATGTTAAAGCAATTGATAAAGCTGTAAAGCCAATATTAATGGACTAAATTATAATCATTGATGCAATTTCATCGAAGGAAAAATGTTAACAATAGTGTGTATTGCTCTTTCAAGGGTTTGCCTGTCTGTTGGAACAGGGAGCTATCAAGGACAGAGGTCTGACCTAGAGATAAAATTACCTATTCTTTCTGCTTCCCTTTCAGGGTTCTTATGACAATTAACTCACCAAGTTTCAACCACAAGACCATATGTTTGCTAGATCACGTGGGAAAATATGGCTTATTCAGGTTATTTGTTTGTATTAACATTATTAGCACAAAGCTTCGTTTATTACACTGGCCCAAATTCAATCTGTCAGGAGATTTCCCAGCACATGAAGGTGTAAAAAGTCTCTAAAATGCATGTGAGTTTTTAAACAGGAGAACACTAAGCTTACCCTCTACTCAGCAGATCTTGTTGGTGATCACCTTGGTCCTTACTCAGAATGATATTCATGCTGATGACAGGTCTGAGACATGCTAAAAATCTTGAAGATCCTTCTTAATTGTCAAAGGAATTTTCATGTATACTAATGACAGCTTTAATATTTAATGTACTTTAATTGTTTGAGTTATTTGGCAGTTGCTAATTAGTGGCCTCACCAAGCTCAGCCATTTGATGAAACAGATCACTCATTTTCTAAGCATATAGAGTAACGAAATATATAATAAATGGTTTTCTTCAATGTTTCTCACTCACAGTGACAAATAGCATGGTAAATTCAGACACTAAAATATAGTCATTATGTTATCCAAATTCACAGTTATCACTGTGTGTGTCCTAAATCAGTCTACCAGATAGCACTACCTACTTCTCTACCTCATCTTTCCTCTTTGTTTTCATGTGCTTTGTTTCGCCTGTATACACTCTTTTTCAAACTTTTAAAAATATTTTTAAACATAATGTTTACATACCTTATGTGGAATTGTTATCTGTACATAACACTTCTAAATTCCTATTTTCATTTCCATACCCTCCCTCCACTGCCCACTCCATCCTCTTAATCCCCCTCTCATTTGAGAAAGATTTTATCTCCTGACTTCCTGTTATCTTTTACTTTGCTAGTAGTTATGGTTGATACATTGTGTCAACTTGAGAAGTCTAGGAGTTTAACTAAGTTACTCAGCAGTTGTACATCCTGGGTTGTAGAGGACATGGCCTTAGGTCTCCAGGATATGGTTCGTTGTGTCAATTTTTGAGAAGTTTAGAAGTTTAACTAAGTGATTCAGCAGGGGACCAGGGCCCTCACTTTGTAAACATCTTGAGCCTGTGCAAGAGGAGGGTATGAAGATTGTGTGAGTGCTACACCCACGCTGAGTGCAGGAGGGGGATAACCTGCTTATAATATAACGGAAGAAAAGAAGCTTGTTCTTACGTTTTGCTCTTGCTGTTTCTGCTGTCTTCTGCAGCCTTGAACTGTTGCCCCTGCCTTGTAGCCAGCTGGTTATGGACCGAAACCTCCACAAACTGTGCATCAAGCTTCCTCCACAGGGACTTTCAGTTGTTTTGCATTTGTGGACTCCAAAGCCTACAAGCTCTTTGGGGGGCAGGAAAGTGATTTGTTCATCTTCATATCCCTTTTCCTCAGCCTAGGGCCTAGACCAAAGTAGAGCTCAAAAAAATCATCAGGGTGTACGGATATTGGGCATCTCCTCCAGTCTGATTTATTTGTCTCAGGAGCTGTACTGCCCCAGTCCCCTGTTTTGAGTGTTTCCTTTAGATCAGGAAAACTGGTTTTTCCTTAGAACAAAAGGGCGTGGATTATGAAAATGTTATGCAAGATTAGTCAAATACCATTCTGTTTCCTTCAGGAACAGTGCAGACACAAGACCTGCAGTTCAGGCATGGGGTCTTTTGTGGCAGGCAGAGGAATGTGGAGGGGACTCTGATGACCAGCTTCTTTAGAGGAGAAGAACTGATTGTCCCTGGAACTCTACTCCAACTGGGAAGGTAAAACTATTTGCCAAGAACTTTTTTGTATGTGCTGCAGCAACTTAACTGTTCTCCCCGGTCGCTGAAAACAGATATAAACTGTCTTCCTTTCTGCAACTCTTCCTACTGGTGAGAATATTTGGACTATATCTGCACCAATAGGCTCACTTGAATACAGGTGCAATCAATTAGATCGAAGTTGCTAGAAATAAACAGAATGATGTGAAATGCTTTTGGTGATTCAGGGGTTGACAAGTTCACTGGCACAGAGATGTAAGAGGGCACATTAAGTCTTGGCCACTTCTTGGATGGGGACAGAGGAGAAAAACACTAATCTCAGAGTTGTAGGTGTGTAAGAATTGTCAGTTAAGTGGTACAGCCATGAATGCTAGCCATTTCCAGGGAGAGAGGTAGGGAGGGAGAGAGAGAGACAGAGAGACAGAGAGAGACAGAAACAAAGACAGATACCAGGAGTGAGAGCACAGAAGAGAGAAACTTGAAGACAGACATAGGAAAGAGACACCAAGGGAAGCAGACACCAGGAAAGAAAGATGGAGACCAAATGGTAAGAACTACCTATAAGAATGGTGTTGTGCCATTTCTAGTTTTCAGACGGTAATATTTCTGTGTGAGAGTGGCATTCTAGAATAAATTTCATAATGCTACAAATTGAAATGGTATTTTGGCACCTCATGTTTAATGAATATACTGTAAATTGTTAATCAATAAAATGTGTGCTAAGTATTAATTAAATTAAATGATCCACACAGGCAGTGGAACACATTCGTATCTATATTTACATGCAGATATACATGTAAATTGATATATGTATAGTCTCCTATACAATAAAAGCAGTTGTATTTTAGCAGGTACTTTTCAAAAACCCAGTTAGGACTCCCTCTCACTTCTAGTTTGGACTGAAATAGTTGAGTTTTTCAATCCACATTACAAAAGAATGGTAAAGCAAAAGGGAAGCAATGATTTGGTAATTATCTATACTTGTTTGATAATCTCCAGCTAAATAGTACCTTTTCAAGACATTCCCTAACTCCTCCAAGTCAAGAGCTTAAGAAGCAATGGAATTTAGGGAGTGGATTTTTCTAGAGGAATTGTTGTAGGAGATACTTTTTTAGTGTTTGTAATTATTTCTTACAAAAAATATATGAACTTATAAATGCAATGTAAGAAACACTTTGCTTTCTTTCTTCAGCCCCAAGAAGGAACCAAAGGAAACCAAATTATGATATGTCCATACAAGAGACTACTATGTGCCCACTAAAAATAAGTCAAGTATACGTGCTTGGACATAGCATGATGTCCAGCATGTGTTCACAAATGGGAAATCATTGCTTAGCAACAACTTGTAATGACTATTTTAGAAGATTGAGAAGGTGGGGCTATAAATTTCTCACTCCATTTTATTCATACTTTTATTGTTTTAAATGCTTGCAGTGAGTCAATCTGACATATTTCCTACTAGGAGAAAGAATACTGGAAGGAGGGAATGTGCATGTGTGAATAAGAACAAAGAAATGAGAGCTCAGATGACCAAAATGTGATCAAGATACAACCTTCTGTTTTATGTTATGAGTTGGTGGAGGTATTATGTTAAGAAGTAGGCTATGCATTTTGAATCATTCTTAATAGATTTTTTGCTATTAATATACTAGTTTCTTAATTAAGCATTGACCTTTACAAATTAAATATAGTACTAAAAGAAGGAGGAAGAGTACATTTGGGCAACATACAACAGCTTGGCCAACTTTCAAAGAATCACAGAGACGCACCAGACTGGGTAAGAAGAAGGAGGGCCTGGCGGGTTAATAATAAAACTTTCTTTGTAAACATCATATTTTATAATCTGCATAGTAATTCATCACCTGGGTGGCTTATTGGGCATTTAGGTAATTTTTCAAAGGCATGTGGTCATTCTGGCATTATTGGTTCTAAGAAATAAGTAATGAAAATATCTTTACAGAAGAGAATTATAATACACATGAACATATACACTCCTTTGAAAAATTAGGTAAACATTCATGAATAAAACTCACTGGAATGATATGCACTTATTTGTTTTCTGCTTATTTACTTCTATTAAGTTTATGAAGCTAAATTACAAGTCTTACTGTATAATTTAAAATGCCCTAGATATTCATCCTCAAATCTCCCATAGAGAAATCTCAGGGGAGGTAGGCTGCCATATAGCGGTAATAGAAAATGGGCTTGAGTAAGAGGTGGCATAGCTCAAGAAAACAAGCAGTTTACTCTGAGTGACCCAGATATTAGATGATGGGGCCCAGATTTAAATCTAAGTCTGTCCCTCTGCCTCACTAAAGCGTACATCAAAAAAAATTTGTCTAAATATAAAAGCATTACATGTTCAGGTAGCTGTAATCCAAATCTCACGTGTTCGTTTACACTTTCTAAGGAAGAAGTATTTTTTAGAATGGGAAAATAGTTACTTTTCTGTGGCAAGATGTGACTGGTACCAAAATTACCTTATTTAGTGATGGCTATAAAACTAGACATGTTCGCCAGGTGTTGTGGCACAGTTTTGTAATCTCAGCACTCAGGAGACTGAGGCAGGAGGATCTTTGCAAGTTCGAGACCAGCCTGGGCTATAAAGTGAGCTCAAGGCCAGTCTGAACTGCATAGCAAAACCCTGTCTCAAAAAGACAACAACCACAACAACAACAACAAAACTAGACATATTCACTCTGCTGGAAAGGGGGAGGAGAGATGTGTGTGTGTGTGTGTGTGTGTGTGTGTGTGTGTGTGTGTGTGTGGTAGATGTGTTACTTTACATGAGAAAAGGTACTTTGTAGATGTGATTAAATTAAGGATCTTAAGATAAGAGAGGGATTTTCTGGGTTGCTCAGTGTAATCAAAAGGATCCTTATAGGAGGAAGACAGGGAAGTAAGAATCGGGGAAGGAGATGTGATTCAAGTAGCAGATGGTTAGAGTCAGAGAGAGATATGAAGATGATACCCTGCTGACTTTGAAGATGAGGGGGCCTGACCCAAGGACTGCGCACAGCCTCTAGAAACTGAAAAAAGACAGGAATAGTCGCACCTTGTGCCTCTAGAAAAGTATGCAACCCTTCTGACACCTGGATTTTGGTTCAGTGAGACCAGTTCGTTCTGACCTCCAGAATTATGAGATAATTTATTGGTGTTGTCTTAAGTTACTAAATCATTCGTTACAGCAGCAACAGGAAATGAATATAAACTGTAATTGACTCTTCCAGGTGAACTTGACTTTTCAAGCAAGCAGTGTCCCTGTGGGGCAGGAATAGGTTGGCTGGAGAATGTTGCTGAGTGAGAGCTGGCAGAGTCGGTAGTGAGGGAAAGGACTTTTAAGTTGAGCTCTGAAGTGTGTGGGCCATTAATGGGGCTTTTCTATCATTCTTCCTTAATTTCAGGGCCACAGGAGAAGCAGCATAATTAGAAAGACACACATGCAACAATATGCTCACTTCATCATACAGAATATTTATAGGAAAATTACAAAAACAATTTCACCAAGGTCATATGAAATAATTACCCTTGTATTTAACCCTTCCATATTTTAACCACTCTCAATTGTCTAGGCTTTTGTAAATTTACAAGGACAAATTTAACTGCAAATAATAAATTATTTAAAATGTACCAGAAAAAGCTTTCTGAACCAATTCCCACAGAGAAGACATTTCCTGAATCTCAATCTTCCATCACTGTCCAGGAGATGCAAAAGAAGTTGGACAAAGCACACAGTCTCCCTGAGGTTGCTGTTTTCTGAAATTTTGCCTAATTCATTGAGACAGGCAGAGAATCTCAAATCTTAGATCTGGATGGAAACCCAGAAATGACAGTAGCCTGGATTTCCTATTTAATGTAGGAAGAATTGAGGCAGTTACTTGTCCAGATTTTCACACCAAGATGTACCCTGTGTAATGGTTTATTGTCAACTTGATTGCACTGAGAAACACCTGGGAGATTAGTAAAGCACACTTCTGTTTGTCTATGAGGGCATTTCCAGAGGTGATTAGCGTGTGGGTTAACAAATGCAGGGAGGAGAGCTACCCTGAATGTGGGTAAGAGGATTCAATACCCAAATGGAACCAAAGTAAAAGGAGCATGCCCACCAGCAAGACTCTTTCATTTTCTCTCTGCTTCTGGCCACTACGAAGTGAATAACTTGCTCTACCAAGCTGTCTCTTGCCACAACATGTGGCCTCACCATAGGCCCACAGCAATGGGGCCAAAGGACCATGGACTGAAACCATAAACCCTTTTCCTGTAAATTGTATATGTCAGGTATTCTATCACAGCAGCAACAAGCTGACTGATACATTCTTTCTGTGCCTGAAATGTCCATACAATGTGCTAGGCTCTACACAAGATAGCAGGGATAACAGTGAAGTAAGAGTTTGTTTTTTCTTTTGTTTTGTTTTTGTCCCCAAGATTGTAACCTGAGGAGAAAATATACAAATTTCAGAAATGTATGAAACATTTGCTTAAATATGACAGTGTTGTTTTATTGGAAGAAGTACACTTAGCTTAGACGGGTGTTACTCATTGTGACTACTCACTGATTTTACTTTTACTTGCTTAATTTTTTTTGTCTTTTTGAGACAAGGTCTCACTATGCCATTCAGGCTGGCCTTGAACTCGCAATGATCCTCCTGTCTCAGCCTCCCAAGTGCTGGGATTACAGGCATGAGCTGCCATGCTTTACACTACTCACTGATTTTAAAAATAAAAATTTTATTGACTTCTTTTTGTTTTACAAAATAATCATTTGCTTGATCCATTTTTTTTTGAAACGGGGTCTCACTGTATAGTTCAGGCTGGGCTTGAACTCACTATGTAACCCAGGCTGGCCCTGAACTCATGGCAACCTTCCTGCTTCAGCCTCCCAATTGCTGGGATTACAGGCGTGTGCCACCATGCCTGGTGGCTGGCCCATTTTTTTTAATATATAGTCAAATAAAGTAAAGAAATTAGAAACTGTCTATATCGTCCACAATAACCACTCTTAATATTGTGATAAACATCCCGTAGAGTAATATTATGATTATACATAGATATACATGCAACCACACACTTATTAAAATAGAAAATACATAACATACATTTCATATATAGAATATACCTACATTGAGAGATACTAGAAATATAATTTAATACAGTTCCTGTATCCCCTGGTATGTGTATATTTTTAACAACTATAATCCTGCTGCTATTTGTTGCTTTGCTGGACAAATATTTAGAATCACTGAATCTAAAAGTTGGGGTGGAAACACTAAATATATTTTGGTCCACCCAGCAAAGAAATAAATTTAATTTTTAAATAGTTTCAGATTTACATAAAAATTGCAGAGTTCTTCATTCTTACCTTCCAAATTAATAACATTATGCTTAGTATGGTACATTCCACCTCACATATTTTGAGGTTGTTATGTTAAGTGCATTCACATTTAGAATTGTTACATCTTCTTGGAAAATTGATCCCTTTATCATTATGTAACATGCATCCTTAGCTCTGATAATCTTTCTTGTTCTGAAATCACTTTGATGAGAAGTAATAAAGCTAACTCAGCCTTCTTTTGATGAAGGGTAGAATGGAATATCTTTTTCCATTACTTCACTTTTAACCCTTTTTTAAAAATTCTTTTTCTTTAATTCTTTATTCTAAAGAGAATAAAACCAAGCAAAACAAAACAGAATAAACCCAACCAAAACAAAACAGTGCAAGTGATACAGAGTTTCAAAACAAGATAATAGGAAACCAACAATGGCCACCAAAATGCCTCCTGCTGTTCCCCAAATAGCTGCCCATTCCATCAGACATAGAAAAATCAAACAAAACAGAACAGAATAGAACCAATAAAAACAAAACAATGAATTCAATACAGGACTTCAAAACAAGACAATAGTAAATAGAGAATTAATAATAGAGAATTAACAATGGCTACCACCTTCAAAAGGAGATCTCCCACAGATGCCATATTATGCATTGTTATCCTCTAAATAGATGATCAGCCTACCCATCCTTTAGGCCTACAAAGGCAATGAAACACTAAACACTACAAGCATTAAACTGTATTCCACTTCAATAGCTATCATCTCAGCCTGTGTTTCTCAGGATCAGCCGGTTGCTCATGGAGGGGTGAGGGGTGAGGGGGGAAGAACCTTGGCTCTTCTTGTCTCTCAGCCCACAGTTGTCTTCCTCACAGCCCATGAATGGCACCAACCCACAGGAAGTGGCTGGCTTTTCTCACTCTCCTCCTTGTGGCCCACAAATGGCACCAACAAACAGGAAGGGGCTGGCCCACTCTTAACCTGTTTAAGTCTATATTTAAAGTGGATTTCTTGTGGACAACACATAATTAATGCTTATTTTTAATCCACTCTGGCAATCTCTGACTTATAATCAGTGAATTTAGACCTTCACATTTAGAGTTATTATCATTAGATTCATAACTACTATGTTTGTAACTATTTTGCCATTGTCACAATTATTGTTTCTTTTTTTCTCTCCTTTTTTCCTTCTCTGGTTCTATTGAAAATTTTTTATGATCCTATCTTCTTTTTTAGTGAATCAGTTATATTCATTTAAAAATATTTAGTGACTGTCCTAAACTTTACAATATCTATTTTAAACTAACATGAACCAACCTTTAAAAAATACTAAATCATTTCACTGCAATACATATTCCTTTTAAGAAAATATTTTCAAATTTTCCCTCTCATTCCTTGTAATATTACTGTCATTCTCATATCTGTATGCTGCAAACACCCAATCCACTGTTAGGTTTGCTTTAAACACAGTTAGTTTTTAAATTCATTTAAAATAAAATAGACATTTTGTTTTACTTCTACTTATCCTTCTACCAATGCTTTTTTTCCTCAAGTCAAAGTCTATGACCTATATTATTTTCCCTCCTCCTGAAAAAATTATTTCAACATGTCTTGCAGGACAATTCTGCTGGCAATAAATCTCAAGTTTTATTTTTCTTGGAATGTCTTTGCGCTTCTTTACTACTGAAAGGTAATTTCATTGGGTGTAGATTTCTACTTTGGCAGGATCTTTTTCATTCAACATTTGAAATAGTTCACCTCACTCTCTTCTTGCATAAGTGTTATCTGGTGAGATGTTCTGTAATTCTCACCCTTGTTTCTTAATAAGTAAATCTCTTATTTTGGTTTCTTTCAAAATTTTCTCTGTTTTTGGTTTTCTACAGTCGACATATAATATGCCTAGATGTGGTTTTCTAAACTTCCTAAATATGTGGTTTGGTGTCTGTTTTAATTTTGGAACATTCTTAGCAATTACCACTTCAAAACTTTCTTCTGCCCAGTTGTCTCTTTCTTCTGCTTTTGTTATTCAAATTAAGTATCTTTCAAGTTCCACAGTTTTTGATATTGATATTCTGTTATGCATTTTGTTGTTTTCTGTCTTTGACTTTCATTGTGAGATATTTCTACTGACCTCTCTTCAAGTTCACCCATTTTTTTTTCCTTGACTGTGCAAGTGAGCAAGTCCTCTTAAACACCTACGGGAACTGGGAACTCATCATCCATCTCATTCCTGGGTATTGGGAAGTTATATTTCACATTAGACTAATATGTGTCTGTTGTAATCAGGGGTTGCAGGGAGAACAATTAAAGTCAGGACACAGAATTCATATTATTTATGATGGTCACCCAGAGTTAAACACAAGAAAGTGCAGGAAATCTGTCCACAACACCAAAGACCTAAAAAAATTTCAACTGAAGGCCTAGATCCCACAGCAATGTCCTGCTTGAGTCCAGCTGAAGACCTAGAGCCCATGACAGTGTTTCCCAC
>RJWT010051963.1:0-10628 GCA_004365215.1 Cuniculus paca
CTATTAGAAACCATAAGGCACATGTGAACCTTTAGATGTATAGGGACATAAATTAAGAACCTCCAGCATGATTAAAATTTGTACCACTTCTGTTAAATCTCTTATGTTAGTTAATAACTTCTTTATAACCTCAAGCTAAAACTTAAGGATCATGTCGAACCATTTATTCTCTTTTCACCCACATCATAACAGTTAACTACTTCAGCAGTTTTTAAAATTGCTCTGCCACTGGTCAACTCTAGTTCCATTTCCCTAGTTAGACTTTTACTGTCTCTTATCTATGGTCTTTAATTACTGTTCGCTACACCCAGAAAAATCACTGTTCACATCAGTATTTTACTCTGATACCAAAGTTATTTTTCTGAAGGAAAGACACATTTTTTTCAACTTTTTTCCATGAAATATTATTAACTCCCAGCTTCCTATCTACAAAATAAAATAAAGATTGTCTCTGATTTACAATGAATCTACTGATGATTTTTCATCTCTATGATGGAGGAATAGCAATACAAATTCAGTAGAAACCATCCTTCAAATTTGAATTTTGATATTTTTCTGTGCTAGCATTATGAAGCCTGGTACCCTCTTATGAGGCTGGGAAATGACATTCAGCTACAGCTCTCGGTCAACCATATCACCCTGAGAGCAGGCAACCAGCACTCGACAATGTACTGTGTAACTAAGCTGTGATGTACAGTAGGCTAGGTGTGTTAAGTGCATTTTCAACTTGAAATGAGTTTCCCATACACGACATATTGTAAGTGGATACACATTGTAAAATTTTAACCCTAGGACACAGTCGTATTTGCTTGTCAAATTCATGCCTACTTTCCGTTCTATTTTCTTTCATGCTTATGTATTGCTACCTTCTAGTTCCTTTAATCATGCTGCTCCTCAACAATTTTATAATGCCTCTGAGCTTCTTTCTAGGACTAACTGTTTTAATTGGGGTAACTCTTGTCATCTTTAAAAACTAGTTTAAATATTAATCTCCAAAACTTTACCCTATTTTTTGGAAATCTGTAATATTTTATAGCTATCTGAAATATATTTCAATATTTTATTTTTAACTACTGTATTTTTAACTACATCTACCTCTCACTGTATAACTCTTGTCCTACTAAACAATTGAAAAATAGAAAAATGTGCATATAGTTTGCTGGAGTTATGAATCTAGCACATTGAATTTTCAAATTGTAAATAATTTGATGTTTCCCATGACAAATATTTACTATAAGTTCATCAATTCTAGTATTGAGTACAAAAACTTCAACATTATTGTATTAGATGTAAGACTAATATTTAAATATTGATGTTTATGAATCAGGGAGTAAATATAAGCTCCTGAAGCCTGAGAAGGTTCCATGCGCATTCTCACGAGTTTTCTCATTGCAACTAATTTAAATGTAATAAAAATGTCTCCTTGGTTGTTTACAAGCTACTGGGGACTTGAATTTCTTCATCCAGAGCCACAAGAGATGCTAGATGAAGCACTAGAATAAACAATTTAATGAATAAATAATTAACACACAATTAAAAAGTTATTAAAACAGATCTGCATTAGCTATCTATGTATTGAAGGTCTCATAGGTCTCCTGCAGATTAGCACTTAATACTTTTATCTCTATCATTAATCCTGCTTAATGGCCTTTTTAGTCTTAAGTAAGAGACTTTTTATATTATTTTTCCTCAAACCAAAAGTATATAATGCCCTACCACTTAAATTGCCTCATTTTTGTATAGGTTTTTACAGTATTATACCTGAATTATACAGATGAAATTCTACCAATCATTTGAATCATTACAGGTACAGTATTCTCATAACACATATCTCACAATTGGCCTGTAATGAACTTATTGTTCCAGAAAAATCTGCAAAATGGTAAGTTAGATGATTTCCAACACTAAACACTTCAATTTCTTAAGTAACAGAGCACTGTTTTTAGAGCCATTTCTTTTAGCAATGCTTTTACTATATTGCATTAATAAATTTAGGAATATTGAGAGTATTTACTGAAATTTCAACATCAGTTTTTTTATCATTAAGACATCTTAATTAGGATGTCTCAGATATTACAAAGCCCTAATAGAAATGATTCAAATACAATTATTTGAGTGCTCTGTCTTCATTTACTTAAAAATAATGAATACAGGAATAAGTTTGAAATGCTTTATCTATCACTTACAACCTAAAGTTATTTTGTTTTAAATAACTAATCTAATTTTCAAATCTTTAGAGTTATACTCCAAGAAAATTTATCTGTTTTATTTCCTTAATCAAATGTGTGCCATTTTTATAAAGGTACACACTAATAAACTGACTTTTACACACATACATATAAGAACTATTGAAGTGAAATTCTATAGCATAACTGGAAAATTTTTGCAATTATGAGGCATAGTAGTTGATTCATTTTGTTGTTGTCTTTTTCTGCAAGATAACCCTAAAGTCTAACAAAACAACAAGCTAGCACTGTAGTAATATATTTTTCATTGCCGAATATAATGTTATAAAGACAGATGTTATTAACTTTATTGTTTAACATATCTCATATTTTTATTAGTAATTCTAAATTGATAGACACTAAGCCTTTATTTTTTGTTTTTATAAACTTATTCTAAGAATATCTTAAGAAAACCTTTAGATAAAGAAAACTCTAACTTTCTAACTGTAGCTAGCTTAACTATAAGTAAATAAATTTTAAATAACATTTGTTAGGATGTGGCACTCTAGGACTGGTGAAGACGAGATGTATCAGTTAATGGTTACTAGAGAAACAGATTTAATGCAAGATATACAAATAAATAAAAATTTACAAGATTGAGCTACAACAGCCATCCACAGAGTCAGGTATGGAAGTGTTCAAAAGGTCTATCGGTGCTGGAGATCTGAAGGATGCAAAGGCCTAGATGTCACTGTAGTGTCCCATGCGAGTCCGTGTCAGGAGGTCAAATAGTCTGCAATGGAAGGCTGACGGATCTGTGCTGGAAGCCAGGAGATGATGTCCAAGGCAAAGGTGAGGACTGGAGCTCCTCCAAAGAAACAGACAGGAGGCTTCCTTCGCTTCCTTTTTATACAATTCTGGTGACAGTCTTCCATAGGGTGAGTCTTCCACACCCAGAACTACACCGATTCAATTTCGCTCTGCGTTTCTCACTCCGGTTGACACAGTCAGTTCACTGTCACACCAGAGATATCATTCATCAGTGGGAAAAACTGAAGCTGATTCAGGCAGCTGATTTTCTGACCACAGAGGGAAACTTTGTCCAGTGGTTCCCCATGGCAATGGGCCCCACTACTTAGAGGAATTTTAAAAAAAAATATTACAATATAAAATTATTTTAAAATTTTAATTCTTTGAAAACTTAAGTAATCTTAAACATATACGTATGTATATATGAATGTTTTTATACATAGTAATAATGTACAACAACACATTTATATACCAAGATATACTATCTTTTACAAACATTAAGAGGTCAATACTTGAACTTATACCTACCAACTGATGATTTAGATGTTATATATATTTGTAAGCATTAGTGTGCTTTATTTATATTTATTTACTTATTGTAAATAATTATTTTAGGTTGCTGATGAGGACCAAAACATAGTTTAGTTAACATTCTTAAACTATGTGTGGTATATTATCTTTAATCAAAGAAAAACTTGTTATATTATATACACAGAAAACAATGAACATCGCATTTGTAAAACCACTTTTAAGATAAATATTTTCTTTAAATGACTTTTAAACATTAAAGTTTTATTTACACACTGGCTTGTCTTTTTTCAATAATCTGTTCGTAATTTGTTAAATGAACAGCTATTATCCCACATTATGCTACACTGTATACAAAATATGGAAGAGATGTATATACATATAAAGACAAAATATGCTGTGAATCTGAGCTTAAACTAATGCTAAAAATGTTATAAAGTTAAGACTGCATAATTTTAATACATGCAAAGTAACCAATAGGTGATCTTTTTATATAATATACATTGCATCTAAACATTAAATATATAAAATGATCAAAATTTTTGACATCTCTTCAAATTTGATCCTGCCATTTAAAATTTGATCTACATCTACTGATTTTAAACTAACATTCTCTTGTTGTGTAAATAAGAATCACTTGTATGTTAGGTAAAAAGTCTATTTGTAGTCATTAAACTTTTTCCTAAAGTTATAGGAATCCTAAAGATATCCTTTGGCACTTGTCAGTTACACTATGTAAACCTGTTGGGGAATCTGATTTTAACTTGGGAATAAAAATTAGGTTGCTATGTTGAAGCTTTTATCACTGTGTGATAATTATTGTTAGCCTTATGGCACATTGAAAGCATTCATTTTCACCAAGATATAGATTTTCTAATATGAGGAAATGAATAGAACATCTTATCATTCCAAGAATATACAGATTAAAGTAGTTTATGATCATGGACTTATTCAGGCTTACATTTATATAATTGTTATGTAACTATATTATGATATTTAGATAAGCCTACACACTTACAGTCTGGGCAATGTCACTCTAAAGATTGGATATTAATCACCTGTAATGTACATTAGTAAACAAGCACATTTTACTTGATAAAAATTTACTTATTTAATATATTTCATATTGTATAAGGGCAATCAGGCATAAGTTATTTTATACTAACATGGGTATTTAAATATATTTTTAGAGATATGAATAATTCATGGATCTAGTAAAATAGTCATCATAATTATTTTTCCTGAAATGCTGTTTGTTTTTTTTTTTGAAGAGAATAAAAAAAAAAAACAGAATAGAGTCAATCAAAACAAAACAATGAACGTGATACAAGACTTCAAAACAAGATAAAAATAAACCAACAATGGTTACCATGTTGCCTCTTGCTATCTTCAAAATAACTTCCCATACCATCAGGAATAATAAAATCAAACCCAACAGAACAAAATAAAACCAATCAAAATAAAACAATGAAAGTAATACAGGACTTCAAAACAAGACAATTGGAATACAACGGTGGCTACTACAGTGTATCTTGTTATCTTCAAAGTTGCTGTTTATATCATCAGACATAATAAAATCAAACAAAACAAAACAAAATAAAATAAAATAGTCAATTAAAACAAAACAATGAACATGATACAAGACTTCAAAACAAGATAAAAGGAAATCAATAATAGCTACCATAATGCCCATTTTTTTCTTCAAAATAACTGCCCATACCCTCGGTATAATAAAATCAAATAAAACAGAACAGAATAAAACCAATCAAAACAAAACAATGAAAGCAATACAGGACTTCAAAATGAGACTACAGGAATACAGCAGAGGCTACCATAATGCAACTTGTTATCTTCAAAGTAGCTGCTTATACCATCATACATAATAAAATCAAACAAAGCAAAATAGAATAAGATCAATCAAAAGAAAACAAGTAAAGCAATACAGGGCTTCAAAACAAGATAATAGGAAATCAATAATGGCCAATATAATCCATTTTGTTGGTTTTGAAAGATCTGTCCATGCCATCAAATATAATAAAATCAAACATAACAAAACAGAGTAAAACCAAGCTCAACAGAACAATGAAAACAATACAGGGTTTCAAAACAGGATAATAGATTAACAGTGACCACTGCCTTCCACCTGTAGACATCTCCCCGCCTTTCACCTTCACAACCTCTATTGTGCATTTTGGATCTCACTAATTTTGTTAGTTTTTTATACTAGGGAGACAACACAATGTTCACCCACATGACTCTGAACCATTTCACCCGTGAGCATGATCTCAAGTTGTATCCATTTACCCACAAGAGTCTCGAGGTTATCTTTCTTTATAGCTGAGTAGCTTTCCATTGTATAGAAATGCCATGTCTTTCATATTCATTCTGTGGCTGATGGGCAAGCTGCCCCTCCTTTTTTTTTCTGGTTCCCTGTCACATAGAAGGGCTGGGGATTTAGGTCAGTGGCATAAGCACCTGCCTGGCAAGCAGTAGGTTGTGAGTTCAATCCCCAGTAAAACCCCCCCCCAAAAAAAGAGAAACCCTGTCCCATAGGGCATTGTTTTCTCTCCTTTGACTTTTAGTCTGTGAATTTCCTTTTGAGTTAAATGTGTTTATTGGATAAAGCATATTGATGGATCTTGTCTCCTGATAAGCTCTGCCTGCATCTCTTTTTATTGGTGAGTTGAGGCCATCTACATTAATGGTTATGGCCAACATGCACTGGCTCATCTCTGACATGCAATTTTCCTGCTGTTGGTTATCTACCTTTCCTGTCCATTCAATTGTCTGGCCCACTCAGTGATCCCCCTCTGCCACAGTTCCTGGACCCAGGGTCTTTTTTATCTCTCTGTAAAATGACCTTCAGTATTCTTTGTGGGCTTGTCTCACAGTCATGAATTTCTTAAGTTGTTCTTTGTCATGGAAGTATCTTGTTTCTCCATTAATTTTGAAAGAAAGTTTTGCAGGTTACATCAGTCTGGGTTGGAAGCTGTTTTCTTTCAGAACTTGCAACACTTCACTCCAGCCTCTTCTTGACTTGATGGTTTGTGCTGAGAAGTTTGTCATGATTCTGATGGGTTTTCCTGTATAAGTGATCTATTTCTTTTCTCTAACCATTTTTAATATTTTGTTCTTGTGTTGAATTTCTGGGATCTTGATTATTATATGTCTGAATGTAGATTTATTTTGGTTATGGCTAGCTGGAGTTCTGTATGCTTCATTTATCTGAATATCATGTCCTTTTCCCATGCTTGGGAAGTTTTCTGCTAGTGCTTCTGTAAATAGAATTTTATTGTTATTTGCATTGACCCCTGCTTCTTCATTGATACCTATCACTCTTAAATTATTTTGCTTTGCATCATCTTACAGTCATTTAATTGTTATTTCCTGGTTCCTCATTATTTTAAAGAGGTCTTTCCTTTCACAATCACAAGCTGCACATCTGTCTTCAATGTCTGAAAGTCTATCTTCAGTTTCTTTCAAATGGCTTTGCCAGCTTTCAATGGAGTTTTTACTTTCCTGGATATCTCTTTGAATCTGTTTCATGCACTTGAAATCTGTCTTATATTGTTCATCCATGATTTCTCTCATTTTCCTTTGCTCCTCTATTTTTTTATCTGTGTCTTCTTTAGAGATTCTTAGCAATTCTTTGATTATGTTTTTCATTTCTTCTTTTACCTGAGATAGTATTTCTGTTCTAATTTCTTTTATAGCCTCATCAAGTTGTCTCTTTATCAGTTGCCATCACTGCAGAAACTTCAGCTGTGCAACTCCTAATCTCTTCCATGTTTTCATCTCCTGGACTTGCTCTGCTTGAGTTGGAGTCTAGACACTGCCTTTTGCTTCTTTGTCTTGACATTTTCCTGAGTTCTTCCAAACAAGGTGGTAGTAGTGTCCCAGGCACTTCCCACATTGGCTAAAATTTCTCTTCAGCAAGATTGTTTGATTCTCCTGGCCAGTGCTGGCCATGGGTATCCAGTGGTGGCCACTGGGTGCTCTGGTGCAGGGCCTGCTTCTGTTTTCCCCTGTCCTTGCTGGTTACCTGGGATGGAAGCATCCTGAGGGCTGCTGGAGTGTTTGCAGGAGCAGGACCTGCTTCTGCCTTCCCACTGAGCTGGTTACTGGTGAGAAGTGTCTCCCAATCACTGTTTGATTTTGATTTTTAATTTTCCTTGTAAAACTTAGTAAATGTTTGATGATTCTTTTTTTCTTTTTGAGTCAGGGTTTGACTGTAATCCAGACTGGCCTAGATATATGAAACTCCTGCCTCAGCCTCCCAAGTGCTAGGATTAAAGGCTTGTACCACTACACCTGGCTAAAGCTTTGTTAATGTTATCTCAACATTCTTTTAAAAAGTGATTTCTAAGAGAACCTAAACAGCATGGTAAGGTAGTAAGCCATCACCTACAGGATAGAAAAAAAATGACAGTGACTCCTAAAATTAATGCCAACTGAGATTCATAAAAGTAGTAACTATTCTGTAGCTATATTTTATATTTTGTAGTGCCTGATGTCCAGATAAGATTACCATACTTAAGGCCTACTGTTTTCACTTCCAGACTAGTATAAATGACCTTCTGGATATTAAGCAATTAAGCTTGGGGACCAAAAACTAAAAAAGATAACTAGGCTAAGAGAACAGCCCATATTTTAGCTCTTGAGCTTCAAAGGTATTCCAGGACCCAGAGATAAATAGAACCCCTCTCAAAAGATCCTACAACTCTGATGACTCACCTAAGTTCCTCAAAAAGGGAAATTGTTGGAACCCAGATGGCAGGAGTCAACCAGTTCCTTTGGGCTAAAAGGAGGATGATGAAAGAGGGAAATGACCCCAAGGTTTTCAAGCGAAGCCATGTAGCCAAACAAGACCATAGTCTATCCTGGCAGATGACACAATCAGTAGAGGAAAAAACTAGAGGAGCTGAGTCTCCTCATATGTCCCTAAAAGTAACCCCTGTGTTTACTTCAGTAAGTCATACACTGAAAAATTAACCCTTGTGGAGCCTTAGCTGATTTTGACAAATAAAACAAAAAAAGAGACAGACATAGACAGGGAGAGACAGAGACTATTTAATTTTGATTAATGGAAGTGTTACTTTGACTGGGTCTTAAACACCCAGCTGGAAAGTATAACCCAGAAAGATTAAAACAATAGTAAATTAAGCAGAAACTGCTAGGCTGGATATAAAAAAGGGGCTCCGAACACTGCATCAGCCCCTACCAGCAGTCTCCAGCAGTACTTCAAACATGTTAGCCCATTGTAGTGATGGCAAACCTTTCAGAGCTTTCAGTGATAACAGACAGACTGCTGTGGCATGAAGACCATACCTTCACCACCACTGCCCTGCAGTCATAAAAGGTCATGATTCCCAGCACCACTAGCTCTTGCAAGAATGTTTTCTTCTGCCTCCCTTAGTGTATCCCACAATGCTATTTTAGTATACTTTTAAGCACTTCTCAAATAAAATATAGCTTATTGTGGGAGTGCCTATAAAATAGAAATGGCAATATAAATATTCCAGCTACAAAGCTTTGCTTCTTTTGTAGTATAAACTAAATTTTTGTTGTGTACTTTAGACTTCATATAATTCTTATTGAGAGCCAGTCACTAGTAAAGGAATTGGGGTCTTTATAAAAGGCAAGATGCAGGTGATATAGATAGTATAATTGTGGGATTCAGGGATGCTCCCCTTCACTTTCTGCCAGACCACTTTCCTCTATTTGCCAAAACATGTGCAGTGCTTCAGGGGCAACCTTACAACTTTTAACCTAAAGCTTACTATTCAGGGGCAGAAATAAGCAAAAAGAAGAACCCTGAGCCAGTTCTTGAAACTCCAAAATCCCAAACCAGGATGCAGCTGCACCAGATCCTTCTATATGACTTACAGTAACTATTCTTCACCTAAAGGGTTCATGCATATGGACTGCATTTCATACATCCAATTATAACTGTGAATTATGGGAAAGGACATGTGCAAAAGGCCCAGTTGACATGACTCAGCACCCTTTCAATAATGTCATTATTCATGCTCTGGAAGGCCCAATGAGACCTAGACATGATACATATTAAATCCCTAAGCCAGTGATGATTTAATCTATGGCAAGCATGCCACAGAAGGCTGCATGAACTATTGAAAACTCTAAAAGGCCAGACAATATTGCATAGGTTCCTAACCAGCTTCGATCCACAGGCCCTGACCAGTTCTCCTCCCATGCAAATGCGGCAGTACCCAGCTCAGTACACAGGCACAGGTGCCCACCATCAGATACCCATAGCCAGCACTGGCTAGAAAAAGCTAACAGCCTTCCAGCAGCCCCAGATTGTGGGAGGACCCGCAGAAGTTGTTTGGACTGAGTTTCGCTCCTGTGTGTGGTCCAGACAACATTGCTTAGGTCCCTAGCCAGCTTAGATCC
This sequence comes from Cuniculus paca, assembly GCA_004365215.1. Classification (NCBI taxonomy): domain Eukaryota; kingdom Metazoa; phylum Chordata; class Mammalia; order Rodentia; family Cuniculidae; genus Cuniculus; species Cuniculus paca. Next base: position 9,918 of record RJWT010051963.1, read on the forward strand.
ACAGGCACTGGTCAGCTCCACTCCTGTGCAAACTCTGGGGGCCCCTGTGTACTGGTACCCAGCTCAGTGCAGAGGCACAGCTGCCCACCATCAGATGCCCATAGCCAGCACTGGCCAGAAAAATCAAACAGTCTCTATATAGAGAAACATGGCCAGTGCCAGAAGTGCCTTGGACCACACTACCTGAGTGTGGGGAAGAAATCAGGACTATACCAAGGCAAACAGGGAGAGGGCAATCTCTGGAGTCCAACCCAAACAGTGCAAGTTCAAGAGAGGTAAACACAGAAGAGATCAGATCAAGAGTTGCACACCTGAAATGTCTGAAATGATGTCAAGTGAAGTAAAGAAACAACTTCATAAAGCTATAAAAGAAATTACAACAGAAATTCTATCCCAGGTAAAAGAAGAAATGAAAAACAGTGTAAAAGAATTACTAAACATCTCTAAAGAAGACACAGATAACAAAAATAAAGGAGCATAGGAAAATAAGGGAAACCATGAATGAACAATATAAGAGAGATTTCGAATGCATGAAACAGATTCAAAGAGATATCCAGGAAATTAAAACTCCATTGAAAGCTGGCAAAACCACTTGAAAGAAACTGAAGACAGACTTTCAGACCTTGAAGACAGGTTTGCAGCTTATGATCATGAAAGGAAAGATCTCTTAAGAATAACAAAGAATCAGGAAGTAAAAATTCAATGGCTGCA
>RJWT010051964.1:0-10636 GCA_004365215.1 Cuniculus paca
GGAGGACAAAGAGTTGATTACTTCTACAGAGAGAGTGAAACATCCAGGGCAAGGGAGGAGAAGTGGGAGAAATAGATGTGAAAGGCATTTGAGGGAAGTGAGTGCAGAGTTTGAAGAGAAGGGGAAGAGTTGGAAAACAAGAGATCATCCATATGGGACAGCTGCTCGAATCCTAGGAGGCAGGGCTTTTCTCTTTGTACACAAGTGAATGAAGAAGAAATGGCAAATCATATTAGCCTATTCCCCCATCCCAACCCGACTGCATTTTCCTTTTACAAACTGCTCCAACTTTACAGGAAAGAGCTCCTTGAATGTTCATCAGATGATCAGACAATGAATGTCAGGAGCAATAAGGAGAAGCTTCTACTTTCACCGTCATCTATGAACACAATAAGGACTGCTAATCTGTGAGTTGTGGAGGAGTGAGGTGCAAATGTGTGAAAAACACAATCCAAAAAAAAAGTCTCCTGAGTTTCTTTTCTTTTCAGACATTTATTTCTCATGGTTCTGGGGGCTGAGAAGTCCAAGATCCAGGTGCTGGCATATTCTGTGTCTGATCAGGTCTGGTTTCCCAGATTTTAGACAACTCGCTTTCCACTGTAACCTCAAATGGCAGAAGTAGAAAGATGACTCTCTATGGTGACTTTTATAAGGTCACTCATGCCCCAGCAGAGGCCTCATGACCCAATCACCTCGCAAAGGCCCTCCTTCCTTTTTTATTAGTATGTATCTGTAATACATAATGAATTTATTAATCTTGAGAAGTTGCTACATGCACCTTCTTAATCCTTTTACTTCCTCTTCTGCTCTCTCCATCTCTAGATCTACTCATTTGTAAAAGGTCTATTCCTTGCTTCCTATTGTGTATCTTTTATTTTGCTCTTTAAATTATTTGTGCTTTGCATATCTAAGAGAAACCATGAGATATATAAGCTTCTGTGTCTGCCTTATTTCACTTAACATCATGGTCTCAAGGTGCATTCATTTTCTACAAATTTATTCTTCTTTATGGCTCAGTAGTACTCCATTTTGTATAAATGCCACCATTTTCTTTATCCATTCATCTGTTGATGGGCATATAGGCCACTTCCAATATTTAGCTATATTGAGTTGTGCTGGTATAAATATAGGTATGCATGTACCACTGTAATATGATTCCTTGAAATCTTTTGTGAAAGATACCTAGAAGGGGAATAGTTGGAATTTCAAAATTCAGTTTTTTGAGGAATCTCCATATTGATTTCATTAGCAGTTGCACTAGTTTTCACTCACATCAACAATGTAAAAGAATTCCCTTTTTCCATAGCCTTACTGCCATTTGTGTGTTTTGAGCTCTAGATGATGGCCATTCTTTCTAGTGTAAAATGAAGCCTCAGTGTTGTTTTAATTTGCATTGCTGCAATGGCCAAGTTGTTAAACATGTTTTCATATAGTTGTTGACCACTTGCATTTCTTCTTCTGAGAAGTGTCTATTCATTTCAATTGCCCATTTTTGGGTTGCATCTTTTGTTTTTGGAGACCTAATTATTTTGAGTTCTTCATATATTTTAGATATTAATCCTCAGAGGAGTAGCTGCCAAGTTTTTTTCCCCATTCTGTAAGTTCTCTCTTCACTCTATTTTTTTCCTTTGCTGTGCAGATTTTAATTTGATATAATACCATTTGTTGGGTCTTTGTATTATTTATTGTGTAGTTGGGTTTTTTTCTGTTCAGAAAGTATTTGCCTATGCCTTATATCTTCTTTCTTTTTATTTTAGAGAACTTTCCAAAGTTTATCTTTCTCAAAGGAACACCAGTTAGACAGTTATGAAACCTGCATATAAATATTAATTTGCCAATTCCTGCTTTCTTCCCCCACTGCCTCACACATGCTAGACAAGACTCTACCACTGAACTACATTCCCAGAAATATCTCCCCCACATCTTTTGTTTTTGAGAAAGGATCTTTCTATATTCCCAAGGTGGCCACAAACTTGTGATCCTCCTGCCTCAGCCTTCTAAGCAACTGGGAATACAGGTGTGCACCACTGTTTTGCCAAATTTCTTGATGGAGGTCATTTATTTATGCATTCTTTTGTTTTCTTTTGGAACACACATACCTCAAATGCATTTCCAGTGATTCCCAATTACAAATCAGAGAACTTAAAGACATTAGTAAAAAAATAATTGAAGATAGAATTCCAAATTTTTATAAAATTTCCCTCATCATTTATAATTATCAGTTATCTCGCTTGATTTAATTGAACAGGGCCTTTTATTAAAAGAAATTTATTAGGGTATCTCTAAAATTTCTACTGACTTTTTGTATAAAACTCTGTTTTCTCATTTGTATCTTTTAATTTAATTATTTTAAAGAGAATAAAACCCAGCAATATAAAACAGAATAAAGTCAATCAAATCAGGACAGTGAAAGTGGTAAAGAACCTCAAAACAGGATAATAGGAAATCAACAATGGCTACCACAATGTATCTTGCTATCTTCAAAATAGTCATTCATACCATCAGACATAGTAAAATCAAATAAAATAAAACCAATCAAAACAGAACATTGAATAAAACCAAACAATAAATCAGAACAAAATAAAGCAGTGAGAACAGTACTGTATTTCAAAAACAAGACAAAATAAAATTGCCCATATTTGCTGTATTGCATACCGTTATCCTCCTAATAGATGCTCAGACTACTGGCCTTAGGCCTGCAAAGTCGATCAAACAATACAAGCATTTAGTTCATTTAGTTGGTTTTATGTCTCAGTTGCTATCAATTTAGCCTGTCTTCTGAATCAGCTGGTTGCTTATGGGGGATGGGGAGGGAGGCATGGTGTTCTTGATTCTCAGCCTGAAAGCCAGTCAGCTCATGGGGAGGGTGAATTAGCTTGTCTCTCTTCCTGGGCCCAGCATGGTTTGTGTGGCTCATGGGGAGGAAAAGTTGATTTCCTATGGTATTCCTCATGGACCCAGCATGGTTTCTGCTGACTCACTTAAAAGGCAAACTGGCTTGTCTCTCTTCCTGGGCCCCACATACTTTGTGCATCATTTATATTTTATAAATTTGCCTATTTAAATTGCACAATTATAATAACAAGTGGCAAAACAGATTTGGGAGCAAATATATTGCTAAGCACATAAATCAACTGGAGAGGGAAATGTAAGGGACATAGAACAGACAACTTGCCAGCCGGAAAAACTTTGCTTGCTTTTGTTTTCTCTCAGGGAATAAAGGACTTCAATCAATCCTTGAATAAAATGGATGCCGTTAAAAGTATTTATTTAATTCAGATTTAACTTTAGAGCTTCTGAAGGAAAGAATGGTTTTATTTTGTTTCTTACTGCATTATATTGCCTTTTAATTTTCCCAATCACAAAACAATGGATTATTTTAGAATATGATAATAATTTATTTTGAAAGATTAGTATGGACTATTCTGAGCTACTTGTTTGTCAGCAAGTATGTAGCAGTTAGCACATCCAAGGTGATCAACCGTGTTGTTGAATATAGGGCTTACATAGATGAATCTGAAGTGGTTTGGCTTACATGAGACACAACATGGAAACACAAGTAGATATTCAGTACTCAAGCCTAATATGACCTGAGAAGACCTGTGACCTTGAGTTACCTACAAGCTAGTTGCTGACAGGCCAAATAAAAATGCAACAAACTAGGTCATAATTCGTGGCAGTCAATTATTCATTGCTGGGTTCATTGCAGCATCTGGCAAGCACTCTAGAAGGCTGAGACCCAGGATGCCTATTGTAGGAAGTCTTAGAATGCTGATGCTGAAGGGCATACATTTATTAATTCATCATTTACTTACATTTGACTGTGCACTGCTCTCTACCGGTCAGAGTTCTAGATATTAAGGTTGTCAGGGTGACCAAGTCAGACAAGTTTCTCACCTTCAGAGAGCTGTACTGTGAATATGAATGGTCTGGGGAAGGTGGAAAGAGCCTATGGTATGGACACACATTGTACTAGCATAGGCAAACAGGTAACAAGTGGGAGTAATGTTGAGAGAGGCTGTCCTGTGGGATGAAATTTGACCTGAATGAAGACAAGGAGTTAACCTTGTGAAAAGCTGAAGAGAAACAGTTTTAGGTGGGAAGGATCAGCTATTGCAAGTGACCCCAAAGAGTACTAAGCTAAGTGTGCTTAGAGTGGAAAGGACGGGGTGACTTTTAGGAGGCAGTTGATTTCCATTTCTACATATTAACAAATGTCTCCTGCCGTTGGTAACTAGAGGACGGGTCCAGCCTTTTCCAAGCTCCTTTGGCAGTCGCAGCCTCCTGGGCAGTAACGTTACTGAGAAGGCGAACTTGCCACATCAAAATGCAGTTTCACAAACCTCTGTGAGACTGGAGCAGGAGGGCATACTCTATTGCACACTCTCTTCCCTATTCCTGAGGCTGCACTTTGATCCAGGCCAATTTTCAGAATAATATAGAGGAAACTGCAAACTCAAATAGGAAATTCAACTCTATCATTTGATTTTTCCATTTTATAGTTTTCTTTTCTATCCAGGCTCTGTTCTGACAAGTCAAGGCTTTTTGGCAATTCAACTGAAAAGTAACTTAAGCAAACGAATATGATTATAGGGATCCAGTCTACCAGATTACTCTATTACAGAACTTGTTTAGACAAAACCTATTTTCTCATTCCCACTACTGATAAAACTGTAAGAAAGTCTTTCATGTTTGAAAGCAAAGTATAGTAAAGTGCTATACTGTACCACTGACTTCATTAAATGGAAAATAAACAAACCACAAACAACAATGTGTTGCTTGAAAATAATAGGTCAGTTTTTTACTTAGGAAGGAGAAAATCTAAAATATAGACTGGCAGGTTTGATTCCAAAGGATAATGATAAATATGAAATAAAACTTTATAAAGAACATTATACCATGATTTTTGAATCTTGACTTTGTATTTGGGTCAACATGTCAATAATAATAGTTTTAGCAAGAAAACTCAGCAGCACATTGGTTTGTCAATGTGCATGCTTAATCTTTAACTAGAAACATGACTTGGACATTAATATTTTTATTAAAATTGTGGTACATTTTAAGTGGTTCTATTTAATAAATTTAAATTTTTAGCTCATAACATGAATGTAGCACAACACTATGGGCATAAATCAGTTTTTATTTTATGAAAAAATAAAATAAAATTTCATAATCTAATAATACAAGAAAATAGTTACTATACTGTGTGTAATTAATGTTTTTCTTGAGAGTGTGCTTTAAAGACAAAGCAAAATTTAAAAATTAGCCCATCTAGAAATTTCCTTGGCAAATGTAGAATAATGTGGCAAATGTGGATAATGTTGATGATTTGGAAAGATTTAATAAAAACTGTATTTGAGATGACCAAATACTCTGGACTGCCCAAGATAGACTACTTTCTACCTTTTGTCCCAATGTGATAACAGCAGTTCTCCCTCACTCCCTGATCTGTTCCCCAGCCACAGTGGCTCCTGAGGGCAACATTTCTTCCCAGGATGGAATTTGTTCCTTTCACTCCAATTTCAGTATCTGCTTTGTCCATTCATTCACAAATACTTATAGAAAGTGCAGCACTGAATATTTTTCTAGTTTACACAATTATGAGAAAGAATAAGAAACAGTTATTTTTAGGGACCTAGGTATATGAGGATCAGTGCCAGATGGGCCCAGATCGGCTTTCTCAATTCAGTGCAGTGAGCATCAGTGAGTGTTCGCCATGCTAAGCACTAATCAGGTATCAAAGCGATAGAGAGGTGAGCAGGACGAGGGCTCTATCTTTAAGGAGTCAGCATGTTAGTTGATCTACTTTGTTGCTGCTATTAATCTGATAGCTAAAAGCCTCTATTGGCTTCCCATTTCACCTGGAATAATCTGAACTCCATATCATGGCTTTGAAAGCCTCTGATCTGTCCCCTGCCTATTTCTATGAATTTATTTCATAGTGCTATTCCTCTTGTTCACTCTACTCCAAACATACTGGCCTTCTTTCTGTTCTGGGCATGGTCTGAGCTTATCACTGCCTCAGGGTGTTTGCATTTACCATTGCCACTAGTATACCCAAACTGCTTATCCCTGGCATCCTGTAGCTGCTCCTTCTCATTATTTGTACCTAAGTTCAAGTGTGATCTCTTCAAAGAGGCTTTCTGTAACTATCTTATCCAATTTTCCTTCCCCTTCTTTTGCCCTGTTTTACTTTGGTTTATTTTCTTCATAACCTTTATCACCTTTGGGATGTAGTTAAGTATGTGTCATGCTCAGTGTGGAGCACTTGCCTAGAGTGTGTAAGGCCCTGGGTTTCATGTTTGCAGTGATGCCAAGAGAGAAAAAAATGTGTTTGGGGCCATCTTCTCATGCAAAAATGTAAACAGATTCTTGTCTACCTTGTTCCTCCCAAATCTCTGTACATAGAGCAGTTGTCTCATATAATAGGCACTCAAATAAATGAATAAGTAAACTTGAGTTTTTCCTAGGTTTATACTTGTTTCTCACAATTCAACAAGCATTCTTAAAAACCATTTTCCAGCCCTTTCTTTTTTCCTCTCAAGTGATTCTTTTGCACACTGGATCCTTGAGTCTGTTATTTTTAGTCCATTCTCTTAACAAAAGAGCTATTTTATATAGCCTGCCCCAGTACACCAATGTTGATTTTGAAAACCACACAGGTATAGAACTGCTCTGGTTGTTGCCTTCTGTGCCTCCGTGCTCTAATAAAATATAAACTTGAGGAGATTTTCAGTTATTTTTCTTGCCTCCTTTCATATCTCAGGTAACACCTACCAGTCTTTTTCAGTCTGGAGGGGCTATTGAGAAACTTGCAGTCTAAACCTGGCAGGGCCAGGGCTGCACTTCAGATTAGAATATGACAGCCTCGGTTCAGTGTAAGCAATTTATGAATTTTGAGTATTGATTCTGGTAATGGTGATAGCTTGTCAGTTCCCTTTGGAAGCAGGGCTGTTGGCATTGGTGAGGGATGCCTAGTTTGTCTGCAGTTCAAAATAAATTGGTCTGTAAGGGGATCACCTTTGCATTGCTGCTACATTACCACCAGACTCCATCTAACAACTGTGGCTAGCCAGGACAATTTACTGGAAATATGCATGATGTTTATTATTTCTTTTTTTATTTCTTTTTTTATTTTAAAGAGAATAAAACAAAACAAAACAAAACCAAGCAGATCAGAACAGAACAATGTAAGCAACACAGTACTTCAAAACAAGACAACAGGAAATCAACAGTGGCTACCATAGTATCTCTTGTTTTCTTCAGGATAGTTGTCCATACCTTCACACACAATAAATTCAAACAAAACAAAAGAGTATAAAACCAATCAAAACAAAAGAATGAAAGCATTACAGGCCTTCAAAACCAGACAATAGGAAATCAACAATGGCTACCATAATTGTTTGCTATTTCTTTACATGGGGAAACTTGTATTTCTTACAATTCAATTTCTCAGTGAAAGGTGCAGACCAGGGACATAAAGGAGGTGTAGTGCTTCAATGTAGTACAAGATAGAGGTGATGTCTTGATAATGATTTTTTTTCTCCTATACTCTCTCAACAATCCTCTGAAGGAGGCAGTGTAGGATGAACCCATTTCTGAGATGAGTTTAAAGATTGAAGGGTGTAGGGCTAGAAAATGACAAAGAGTTTGTCTTAAGTTTTCTAAAGTTAGTTCATTGCAATTTTCATTAGATTATGCATTCTGCCTCTTTTTCACTTTATATTACATTTGACTTATTTATATCATTGCATTTTTAGCTAATCCTTTTCTTTTGAAATGGATCAGCTTTTATTGTATGTCTCACTTTAGGCTTCACTTTCACGGAATGTATTGGAATCCAGTCTCGTTTGAAGTAAATACAAAGGGTGTCAGATACTAACTCAGGATGAGATGTGCAAGAGATTTTGAGGGAGGGTACTGGCGACTGAATATAGCAACTTTGCACTGAGCTATATACCCAGACCTTTTCTATTTTCTGTTCTTTGGTAGGATCTCTTAAATTGTCAAGTTGCCTTGGATGGTCTGGAAATTGTGAACTTCCTGCTTCAGCCACCTAGATTGCTGGGATTCCTGGAACGTGCCACCCACACTCGGCTTGTGTAAAAGATTTTATTGGGTGAAATGGCTAAGAAGAATAAAGGAGGAGGGAGGAGGAGACACAGGCAGGAGGAGCAGATAGGTTTGACACATGTAAGATGTGGTGAATTGAAACCTGGTGGTCAATTTAACACCAACTGAACTGAATCAGAGTGGTGCTGAGTTGGCCCACCTGAGGATTGTTGCCAACGTGAAGGGAGAACTGGAGAAGTTGTTGTTTGGTGCTGTTGGTTCTCCTGTTGCCATGGGTGCTCTTGGAGGAGCTTGCTGAGCTTCTTTCCTGACATGCACTTGGCCGTTCTCATTGTCAAAGGAGCTTGGCACCTTGTTGCTGAGAATGGCTGTGGTTTACTTTGGTTAACTCCTTACTTTGAGCGTTGCTTCCTAGCTCCGGAGAGGAAGATGGTGCTGTTCAATGTCCAGGAGAGGCTTGTTACACTGGCTTCCTGATTTGAACTCAGCCGTTCTCATCATCATAGAAGCTCAGGACCTCATTGTCACCAAGGATGGCTGTGGTACTTTTTGGAGGAGCGCTAATCCTTACTTTGAGCGTCACTTCTTGGCTCCAGTGCAGATCCCTCAGCCTATTGGCACGGATCCTTCATCTCGCTGGCACAGACTTTCTAGCTTTCACCACTGACTTTTGGGACTTCCCAGCACAGATTCATGAAATGGACTTGCATGAGACATTGACATGGACTGTAGGTCTTCAGCTGGACTCATGCAGGATGTTGCCATGTGATCCAGGCCTCATCTGGATGTTCTAGGTCTTTAGTGTGTGGACAGATTTCCTGCACTTCTTGTATTTGACTCTGGGTGATTATCATAAAATAATACCATAAATTATGTGTCCTGTATTGTCTTGTTCTCCTTGCAATCCCTGACTACAACATAAAAGTAGAGAGAGACTCCATCGTGTGGTAGCTGGAGACTTTAACGAACTTTGTTTCTCATAGTAGATTATTTTCTGAGGATATTCTTCTGTGACATCTCCATGTCTGCCACACAGGAAATTCTAAATAGACATTGGCTGAATATTTTGTTTGGATAAGAAGACTGGATAGGAAGTGACTCTCAGACCATAGCCAGTTCTGTGAAACTTGCAGCCAGGTCAGTGGGAAGATCCTGACCCAAGTCCCCAAATGGGAACAGGGGATGGCAAACTACAGTCCCATAGGACAAATGTAGCCTACCACCTGTTTCTATAAATAATGCTTTATTGTGATGTAGTTACATTTGTTCATTTATGTATCATCTATAGCTGCTTTCATGCTGAAATTAAGAAACCTTTGGCCAGAAAAGTCTAAAATACTATTGGATCTTCATAAAAGAAAAGTTTACTGACTTACTTTAAAATAAAGTGACGAATAGCTCTTTCTGGTGGCTCTATCATGGTCACTTATTGACCTGGGAAAATGTGGTCTTGGTGCAAATGCTGCCTTAGTGGGCTCCAAAGTGTGGCAGCTGGAGGGGTTAATGAGCTTTGTTCCTCATAGTAGGTTATTTTCAGAGGAGATTCATCTGTGACATCTCTATGCCTACCACACAAGAAATCCTAAATAGAAATTGACCAAATTTTTTTTTTTGGAATTGAAATTTTCACCACATTGTGTTAAAAATGGAAATACAAAGAACAGATAGATGGCAAAAAGTAATATTTACCTCCTCCTGGCTCTTTTCTGAAAAAGTTAACCAATCCTTGATTTAGATAAAATGTATCATTTGTCCCATGAGGAAGACGATCTCTTCAAAAAGGGAAAATTAATGATCTGTTTATAAAGCAATTTCTTTTTTTCTTCCTCTTTTTTTTTTTTGGCAGGGGGAGGGGTACAGGATCTCATTTTACAGTGTAGGCTGGCCTTGAATTCACTATGTAGCCCATGCTACCTAGTGATCCTCTTCCCTCAGCCTCCAGAGTTCTGGGATGACAGGCATGCAGTTTGTAGAGCAATTTCTTATTAGATTGTATGGCAAGGATTATTCTGCTGGGGTTTGACTTGATCAAATCTGCCTTGGATAAAGCTGAGTTGGTGAGGAGGTAAGGGATGGTGTTAGAAGATGGATGGTTGGAAGACTTAAGTCCTTGTCTAGTCTGAGTTATTATCAGTGTGACCTCACAAATGTGTTACATTACATCTCTGACCTCAAATTCTATCCTTAAAATATGATGTTTGGACTCGATGACTGTTAATCCTTCTGCTTATGACTGCAACAAGAGTGTAATACACAGATACACTAATCAAAGGGGTAGATCTATGTGATCCGGTGTGCACTGGAGATGTTCTCTAGGTGTGAGACATCTCTAACAAGGAGAGTTTTGGTGTCTTCCAGTGACACAATTTTTTTTTTATTTCAGGAAAAACAAGATCCTGTTTAAGAGGATGTTTGATGGTGTGATACCACAGTCCATCAAGTGGAAGCAACCAGTGATACTGGTGATGGTGGTGCAGCTTTATGGAGCCTAGATGGCCCTGTGTGGGGGATTAGAGACACTTCTTGCTGGCAAGATAGGCTCCATCTTGTTAAAGGGGAAGGG
>RJWT010051965.1:0-10638 GCA_004365215.1 Cuniculus paca
TTATGGTAGCTACAACTATAGAACTTTCACATAGAGTATTCTTTTTAATCTTAGAAGTTTGACCGAGTAACCAGAAAGGACATTAAATCCATTCTTCACTGTAATATGCCCACTTTTGTAGTAAGGAAAGGAGGGTGCAAAGAGAAAGGAATTGTCCCTGAGTCACAGGAAGTGGCAGAGTTTAGACTGGAGCTCAGGTCCTCCTAGACAGCCCCAGTCGTCTGTCCCCTAAAAGAGACCCCCACATATATCTCAACAGTCACTCGCTCTCTCCGTCAGAGGCTGCTGCTGGCCTCATTGCCTCATGTACTCATTTAAAACTGTTTAAATATGAGTTTGGACTACAGGGCAATAATGACACACTGCACAGCAGTCTGCTCCATCTAAGCAGGCTGTTAGAATAAATTGTGACCTATTTTATCATTTAGAACTCACAGTAATCACAACTGATAAAGATATAAACAAGGAAGAAAAAACAGTAACACCAGAGCAGGTAATATATAGGAAAAATTATTCTTTAATAAGTCCTTTAAAACAATAAACGAAGATATACTAAAATAAGCCTCCAGAGAAAGAGGGAAGCATGAAGAAGTCAATAAACCTTCCTCCATTACCAATGTCTTCCTTCTCTATCCCAAGCAAACTGGTCTGGCCACAGAGAGCACAGTGTACAGTTAGGCCATTGTCAACTTGATAGGCTTGAGAGATTGGTGATGCACACTTCCGATATGTTTGGGTGGGTCATCCAGGTGTGACCTTGGGAACCATATCTGGACTGCTTCTGTCTGTTTTCCTCAGGTGCTCTTCTCCTGGGCTCTGCTTCCCCTGCCTTTTGTGGCCTTTAATCATGATGTTCCTGCCTTGGGGCCAGCGGACCAGGGACTGAATCTCTGAAACCATGAGCCAAAATAAGCCTTCCCTTTAAGTTACAGGCATCATGTATTTTAATCCAACAGAAAAGCTGACCAATACAGGAGCCATCCCTTGGGCTAAACTGGCACAGTCATGATCCTCAGTCAACACTGGTGTCAGGCCAACATGTGCCTAAGACAGTCTTGGGCCCCCTCCCACTCTGCAGCTTCTCTACCTTTACTCACTATTTAATACCTCAAGTATTTCTTAGAGTAATTCTGATAACACAGTGGCTTGAAGAGATACATGATAGTTAGGCAGCAGACACAACAAGATCAAAATTATATACAAATTCACCTTTACTTCTTGTCTTTTTCAATATTAGTTTCCAAAATGTAAAGAGTTAGTTGCTCTTCTGTCTCTGAACCAGTAAGCATCACTAAGCATAGCTTAGTTTATCCTTTTCTCTTCTATTAAAAATAAAGGCACGCAAACATGCATTTATGAAAAGCAAGCGTACCCAAGAAGGTCTTTTTGCATCCACGTACATATTTTTGGCACCTTATGTGTGGATTATTTTTGCTAATCAAAACCAAACATTAAGTCAGGTTTGTACTGGGAAATACTGTTTACAAAATTCTACGTTCAAAGCAAAATAATTAAAGAAGTTAAATAATAATTATCTATGTAAATTATCATTAAGTAAAATGATATTTGTGTTGTAAGAACACTGACCCATATCATAAAATCTTGAGTTTGAGCTCAAGTTCTTCCAGGACCCATGACTCGAAGAAAATTACATCTAATGAAAGGGTCATTAATTTTATAGTGGACATGCAAACCTGTTGGGCACAAGTTGTCTCTTTCTTCACTTCATCCTCTGTCCCTTCTCCTCTGCCTTTTTCCTTCAGCGACTAAGGCTTCGACCACCCTTTTATCTTGGTGTAGCCAGCTGATCCAGCCACCTCCTTTCTCCCCATCACAAACATACACATACAGGTGTGGTGTTCCCCCACTGTTTCTCCTCCTGCTCATCCAACCCAAGTACATACCTTACAGTTGCCTTTCACAAACCCAGTTCCCATCTGTGGGCCAGTGATGGCTTGGAGATCTGTCATCCAGAACCCGACACCAAGCCAGTCCCCTCCTTCGCTTCCTCTCCGTCAGTCTGGGAGAGGGCATTTGGATGTGTGACCCACTGGAGCCAATCAGAGTGAACCTCAGGGACTCTCCAGATACAACCAGCAGGTGTGAATTTGAACTTGGGCTGAGTAGAAGCTGCCTCAGCCACCTCACCTCTGTGTAGACCCCCAAAAGCGCTCAGAGTACCAGACAGCTAGGCTGAGCAGGCGAAGAGAGACCAATCCACGTGGAATTACATGAACTTCTACACCAAGCTTCACCTGAGTTGTCAGTTAAGAGAAACAGCATGTTTCTTTTCATTATCACCAGGATGAGTTGCATTGTTTTGGCGAATATGCATCCAAAAAATCTATCTCATTTCTATGCATATCAGTATGCATTCAATAATGAATCCTGGCCTGCCCAGTACCTTTGCTGCTACTTGGGGCAAGTTCCTAACTTTTTCTAAGCTTATTTATAAAATGGAGATGATTTCAATCTAAAAGATTACTGTGAGGATTTGGAAGATGTAAAACATTGATCACGGGGCCTGGCAGGTCAAGATTCTTAGTAAGCGGCGGCTCTTATTCTAGATTTTGCAAAGACCACTCCCCTCCAACATGTGTGAGAATCAGTGGCCGTACTTGTTACTACCAGAATAAAAGGAGAGCTGGCCAAAAAAAAGACAACTTCTATAATTTGGAGGCAAAAAGAAAAAGTAATGAGTCAGAATATTCCAACTGTAATGCTCTTGAAGGCATAGAAAACTTTCGGAGTTTCTCTATGACCAATTCTCCTTTCTAGTGATCTATTTCCAATTAGGCATCTTTCTTTAGACATACGTCTAAATTAAGAAGGTAGAAATATCATACTGACTTACAATGTACTTTTTAACCTAACAGCTACAGGTGACATGATTTTATTTGTAGTATCAGAAACAGATAATCTGCTTTCTGTTATGCCCGATATGTTTAATCACAACACGACCAACTATTAGGGGTTAAGATTAATTTATGCTTCTTTCCTTCCATTAGTGTTTGCTATGGCCATGTTATTATGCCAGTGTTTTCTGAATCACTAGTGAATGGCAAAAACAAACATACCAGTTGTGATTTATCAGAGACTTCACTGTTAAAACAGCCAGCACAAGCAGACACATGTAGAATAGTAAATGGATAACAAAAAACACTTACAGGCTCATTAATAAGAAGGCAATTAGGCCTTCTGGGAAAATTCATTTTCTGAAAGAATGCTAAAGCAAGCTATAAAGCGCAAGCAAAATGGTGTTTTGACATGAATAGTGCACACTGTCTATTGCATCATAATTTTTCTCTTGAGAAAAATGACAAGAATCTCTGTTCTTAAATATGAGTACAAAAGATAATAAAAAGAATACTAGGGATATTTAATGTGTGCTATCTACTAACTCCCATTCATTAAATCTGACTATCCTATAAATGAACTCCTTATTACAAAGATCTTAGATTATACTTCGAAGAAAAAGAATTATTAAGCAAGAGACTGCTACTGATAATGTCAGAAGAAATGTTATTTCCTGTGCCAACATGACATTATGCTAGGAAAAATGATTTGCATGTAGCATATTTGGCTCCTTTGTTAGTATGCTTACTTCTAAGTATTCATACACAAAACATTCATACCCAAAAGTATTTAGCCTTATTGCTATTTTCTTATGAAAATGTTTACTTCAAAATTGTCTGAGTAGTCTTTAAAAAGATCTATGTGGTAATGTTTTCATGTTTCTGGGACATTTTATTGTAATCATGTAAATATTGATAAGAATGATAAACCCAGGGAAATTTGTTTCAAGTTCTAACTAATCCATTAACAATAGCCTTAGAATTCTACAATAAAGTGTTTGTGGCAATGTTTTCACTCTGGCTGTCTTCATCTTGGAGCAAGCAAATCACCTGAGATTTTATTAAAATGCAGTCTGGCCGGGTAAATCTGTGGTCGGCTCTGCCCACAGATGACCATGGGTTCCTGGAGGCTTTGATGCTGCTGGTCCAGGAACCACAGTTCAAGCAGCAAGATCTTGGGGCACCTTGCAGCAGACGAATCCAACTACCATGAAGCAGTGGTCATCAACTCCTTGGTGGCTAAGAAAGACCCTAGGGAGGCTTCTTCTCTGCTCTTAAATCTGCTCAATGATCAAAGCAAAATCACATCAAGGAGCTGTGTGACCAGTAGGCCACTTGAGCAGCTGCTAGGTCACCCACTGGCCAACTAGGAGTAGGAAAATTTCTGTAGCTGCTCAGCTGCCGCGATGAACAGGGTTTGGAGAATGAGCCCAAGCAGCTGACTACGGAACGAGAAGAACTGGGAAGTTCTTCTATAAATAGACGCCAATCCGGAAGGAGGTTTATTGTAAGTATGGGACGGGATAGCGAAGTAGACAACGGTCTTTGTATGTTTTCTCTTTACTTTCTCCATGGATGAAACAGAAAATAAATACCTATTTTCCATAGTATTACCAAGAATGTAAGTATGTCGCTTCGATCCTATCCCTAGATGCCTTTTGCCTCTTTCTAACCTGGAACTTTAAAAACCTATACTTAAAACTGTCAACAACTCCACTATATACTATTCCATTTGGCTTTATTTCTGAATTCCTCTTATTAAAACACTTGCAAGAAGCCATAGGCTCAAGGATCCAGTCAGCATCTCCCTGTTCACATTTTTATTAGCAGCGCTCTGCAATCAAATCAAGAGAAGCTGCAAATTATTTCGTGAGGACTACTTCATTGGCTCCTAAACCAACTGTAAATGGCAAAAGAAGCCACGGATGATTTCTATGGATGATCAACACGCAAAGAAGAATGCCAAAAAAATTCCACCATGGTTAAATGAGGAAGTGGCAGTGTCCCATGACAGCATCAATACAATCCATACATCCCAGCCTGGTTTCCCCTGGACTCATAACAAGCTGAAAAGCCACAAAGGGCAAAGTTTTGAAATTATGAATATTTGGCTTTTATTTAAAAATGTTAACTACAAATCAAAAGAATTCTCACAAGAATGAAAAAGAAAAACAAACACACCTCTCATCAGAGAACCTTCCTGAAATGTATAGCTCTGATGTACAACTGTGAGTCTTTAAGACTTTCCTAAAACAAACAAAAAAATTGCACCAAGACAGTTTGAAGTTTGTAGACAATCTACCTCAGAGTTCACACTATAAACATTCAAACATAATTTTTAAAAAGTTTTATGAAGTATAGTTGGAGGTAACTTATCTTGCTTACCTCAAAATACCAGGCAATGCGGTACTCAAATTTTCTATCCCTACTTACAAAAAGAAACGTAAGGTCTCTCACTCAGAGGTAGATAAGCACAACAAATAAACTTCCTGTGACATTAAAAAATTATTTCGCGGATGTGCAAGCTTGCTTTGGGTTTCAACTGAAAGAAAAATTGGCCCAACTGATGTATTATTCACCCACTTTGTAATGAAATACTGTTTCAAGTTATACCATGAAGCGATATGTCTTGTGTTATTTTTAAGTAACTATGACAAACAGCGTGGATTCTGATGAAAAAACGAGTCACGTTCAAAAGCAATTACAACCTTTTTAAGCAGAGAAACATCATTTCATAAAGGAACACGGGCCAGATACATATGATCAAAGGATAAAGTTGGAGAGGAAGACACAGAGGGAATCTTTACATTAACAGAATAAGAAATGCATCAGTTTGGACAAAGGCAGAGGCTGATTCTAATAAGCAAATTAAAAATAGGACATTTCCCCCTCTTTTAAAAATGAAGTAAAAGCTCTCTCTCCCTCTCTCCCCCCTCCCACCCTCCTGCCTTCTTTGCTCAATTTTCCTGATGCTTCCTGCCCTTGGTCTTTCACCTTCCTTTTCCTGCTAACAATGGTGGATCAAGAAGAGGAAATGGCATGGCCTGGACCTGTATTTAGCTTGATGCACACTGACTTTAACATCAGCTTGAATAAACCTGTAAGATGCACTTCAAAAATATTGGTAGGAACCAATGCACTTCCTCCGTGTGGAACTGTATGGCAGGAATTTAATATTTAAAACTATATTCACAAGCTATAAATCATCACTGCTAGACGTATGAGCTTTGGTGGGAGAACCGACACGGGCTTTGAAAAGTGGACCAAGGATCACACTTCCCTTTTCGAAGAACATGTCCAGTGCCAAAGGATACTTGGTAAAAACAACCAGGTTGTGAACTTTGTGAATCTGGATGCAGGGCTAGTCATTGCTAGACGGGAGTGGGAGGGAGTGCAGGAGGATGTCAAGTGGAAGAGGGGATGATTTATTTTTCAAATTCGCATTTATGAAGATAAAGAGAAGAGCTGTCAGCGCCACACATGCCAAAGCCCAACTAGCAGCCAAACTGGCCTCTTTCCGTCTGGGCAGGCGCGACACAGATGACACCTCGCAATCTAGGAAAATCGACAGATACGAGAGGAACGGAGACGGGAAAGCCAGTCACAGATACGCCCCCACTATGTCTGAGCATTCGAAATTTTAACACACTGAGGCACCCAGAAGTACTGGTCAAGCAAAACCAGAAAACTCTGAAAGAGGCTGTTCCAGTGTATCTTCCTGGTAAACAGTGAGTAAAGCAGAAACTAACTTTGCTCCAGAGACAGCAAGGAGTCAGACACAAGGAAAAGCGGCAGCTTAAATGAGTTGGAAGGCCCCAAGGGACCAGCAACGTGACAAGCCAGGGACGACATCCCAGGCAGGATCTCCAGCCACATATCCAGGCTGGCGTCCTACTAGAGAGACAATGGTCCCTCTCTAGGCCACTGGTAAGACTGCACCCAAAAGCTGCACACCATGCTCTACACTGAGAGGAAAGAGCTGAGCTCAGAGCGGAGCAAATGGCTAACAATACTGACTGTTACTTTCTCCTGTAGTTAGATTACCGTGAATATTAGCGGTAACTTGCATTTAACTCATGTAAGGATCTACATAAGGCAAGTTTTAAAAAATATGGATAATTTCTGTGCTTAGGCTGATATAAAATTATGGTCTGGACCAATCTAGGATGTTTATGTTTAACCGTGATTAAAATGAATGACTGATCCACTGAAACAGAAACACATGACATGAGCATGCATACACACACACACACACACACACACACACCCACACACACACACCCTATACACATTGGGAAGAGAGTTCTGAGAGTTGGGGACAGTAAAAAGAGCTGAAAGCAAGGCACTTTTGTGACCTTAATGTATGGTTACACCCCCAAAAGCTACATAATACTTTATGATGGACAGTTCAAGTGCACATAAACCACGTCACTTGATCCTCATAAAAACTATGTAGAAAGGTCAGGACATGTATCATTATCCCCATTTTATAGATGAGAAAGCTGAGTTTCCAAGCACCCCATCTGTTACTGGTCTTGTCAGTCCTCTGAGTCAGTCTACAGCAAACTCGCCTACAGGACAACATCAAGAGATGAGAGCTGCACAGCCCAATGCATACATTTTAGTGCCCCTCTGCATTCGTGTGCCCGTTTCCCAAGTTATAACACTAACATTACATGCGTCATTCAAATGACCAGACCAAACTGACAAAACATAAGCTGACATTTATAAGAAATTCTGGTTAAAAAGAGGCTCAGCATGAAGCAATCTTACACCTTAACTCCAAAAGTTATGGGAAAGTCACAAAAATGAAGCCACTCTTCAATCTGTGATTTAAATGATGCAGAATGAATGGGTATATAATAAATCAAAGACACGACAATCCCTCATCATTCAAAATTTGCTTTTTAAGCTTCCTACATTAGGATAATGTTGGAAAGTAGTGAATTAGTGTTAATGAGTATGATTTAAAACATATTTAACAGAATAAATTCTCTTTAAATTCAGAATGTCAATTTGTTTTAGATTTCTAAAGCATATTTGTTGAAGTTTCTTGAAAGGTTCATCATTTAAGGTGGAGTATAAGAAAAGACAGCAGTAGAACACACCCTCCAATCTCTAATGCACCTGTAATTTATGTCTTCGCAAAAAAAATCTGACTGCGACAGAAATTGTTTTCCGTCAACGAGATTTATAAAAGTCAGGGAAAATAGGAAATATCTACAAACAAACTTTTACTCTATGGAGAAAGGCGGATCCACGATCTCACTTTAAATTGTGCATAAAACATTCACTTCCGGACAGGTACGTTGATAGGGAATGGCAAATTTGATAGACACAATCCTGTGAAAACTACATCTTTTAGAAGTTCCCAGTCTATTAACTAAATATAACAAAGTGAAATGTTATGATTTGCCATTTTAAAAAAAAGAGCCAGATGTATTTATGTAGCTCAGTCACCTAGAACTGGATATCTAACAACACAATTGTTCATTTGCGGTATCAGCAGAAAAGCGCACTCCGTCCCGGAAGAAGTTTAACACCAGCTCAGTAAAGGGTAAGTCACATTTCAAAAGAGGAGAAGCAAAAGTTTCTTTATTCCAGAAAATATAGCCATCAGCAGTTGACACGGGAATAGCTGCAACTCTTGAATGCACGTCAGTTTAATCATGCAACTGGTAGAGTTCAAACTTTCAATTAACAAACTCCACGCCTTTTCGAGCGCAGGCAGGGTGCGCGGCCAAACACGGAGCCTGAATCGATACTGCACAAAATGAGTCACACCAAGCTGGGTTCCAGTACCACGGGGCATTGTCTGTCAGAGATGCACGCGGTAATGCTTAAACCAAGGAAAACCAAGGAAGCCACCACTCTCCCGGCCTGAACTGCTGCCCTCCGCACACCCCACCTGCAGACACCACTTGTCCTTGGCAGGCCTGACCTCTGGGGGGCCGCACGCCACCCGCTCACGCCGCCCGCCCGCGCCATCTGAGCTCCTTTCCCAGACTTAGAAAGGAAGGAGGGGACAGGAGACGCAAAGCAAATCCGTGGTTGCTCCGGAAAACAACGGTGTGAGTATTTCCAGGAAATCAGGCAGTCTCCACGAGACACGGACCGGCAAGTACAAAGTAAGTTCTCCGCCCGCTCCTGTGGGCTCGGCGAGGCGCGCGGCTGCGGCTTTGCCGGCCTCCTGCATCCCCTCCCGGCCACCTCGGCGAGTCCCTCTGCCCCGCGGCCGAGGCGGCAATGCGCCCTCCCGCCCGCCGAGCTGCGCCGGTGGCTCGGCCAGAAAAGTTGTGGGCCCGGGGGCGGCACGCGAACGCCCGAAGCCCGCTCCCCAGCGTCCACCTGGCGAAACTCCAGAGCGCCAGAGCGCGGCGGCCGGCCTCCAGGAAGGGCAGCGAGGCTGCGAGGCTGCGAGGGAACGGGGCCGGGGCCGGGGCCGGAGAGCCCGCCCAGGACGCGGACCTCTCGGGGTGGCGTCCCCAGGACCCCACGCGCTCGCGCGCCAGGCTGCCCCGCGCCCCTCTCTGGGGTCCTCCGGGAGCCGCGGTCGGGCACAGCCCGCGTCCCCGGCCCGGGCTGTTGGAGCCGGCTCGGTGGCCCCGCAGCACGAGCGGGGTCCGGACCTCGCGGCCCAGGACGGCTCCGCGCGGAGCCCCAGAATCACGTTTCAAAACAACTCCAAGCACGCAGCCAGCGCACACACGCAGCGCGCTCCAAGCGGAGCCCGGGACCGCGGCGCGCAGCCCGGAGAGGAGGAAGCCGGCGCCGGGGGAGGAGGAAGGGGACGCTGAGAGACCGGGAAGTCGCGGGACAATAGTCCGGGGAGGTGGCTGCCGGGACAAAAAGCACCTGGCAGAGCGCGCCGCGCTCGCTCCGCGGGCGTCCCCGCGCTTCTGGCAATGGCTTCCCGGGGAATTTTTGAACAATCTGGCGGCGCCAGCAACAAGCTCCCATCGCGGGCCACACCGCGGTCGCCGCCGGAGTCCTAACTACTTTTCCCTTCTCTCTTCCCCACCAGCCCAGGGCAGGCTGCGTGGCCGCCGAGGCCACCAGGTCCCCTAAGCAAAGCGCGGAGTCCACGCGCCCCGCTCGGCCGCGTCCGTCTGCGCCCCGGCGAGCCCCGCACAGGGACAATGGGTCCCCGAGACGGAAGTTACCTGCGCCCCGCGTCCCACCTGCGCCCACCCCGGGGACACCGCTTCCTCTCCCCGCGACGGCCCCTGCGCCACCAGCGCTGCCCCGTCCTCGCCCCCGGCCCGGGCGCAGACCAGCTCCACTTCCTCCGAGCCCGGGGCTGGAGACGCGGGTCCGGCTGCCGCGCGCCCCCGCCCCCGCCACTCACCTGCGGAGAACTGGCCCTGGGCCGAGCCGAGCAGAGGCCACGGGGACAGGAGCAGGAGCGCCACCAAAGCAGGCAGCGCCGCCGGCTCCATGCCGACTTTGGGAGAAGTTTCAGGCGGCTTCGCGAAGCGCTGCCCGCGGGATCGCGGCGAGAGCAGCCGCGGCGCGCAGGGCCCGGGCTCCGGGGCGCGCGTGGGGCGAGCGCGGCCGCCGCCCCCTCCGTCCCGCGGCGCGCAGCCCGGCTAGCTCGGGGGCCAGAGCGGGTCGCGCGTCGCCAGCCGGCCGCGGCCGCGGCTCTCCATGCTCCGCCGCCGCCGCCGCTCCTGTTCCTCAAGAGTTACTTTGCCGGGGAGGGGCGGGGGCGGAGCCTGGGGTGACGTCGCCCCGCGGTCCGGCGGGCGGGCGGGCGGGCGGGCGGGCGCTTCGGAGGAATGCG
>RJWT010051966.1:0-10635 GCA_004365215.1 Cuniculus paca
TGCATCATGATGCTTTCGCCTTAGAGACAACCATTGACTGAAAGATCTGAAACCATGAGTCAAAAAAACTTACCTCCTTTAAGTAGTTTTTCTCAAATGTTTGGTGACTAGCAATGGAAAGGACAAAGAAGGCAGTGTTTCCTGTGATGGAAAAAAAAAGAAAGAAAGAAAGAAAGAAAGAAAGAAAGAAAGAAAGAAAGAAAGAAAGAAAGAAGAGAAAAAAGAAAAGAAAAGGATGCTCTCAGTTCAATAATTTTAATCTAAATTATTGTATATTGATTCAGTGCAGTTATTGGAAAGGATAAGGTAGACTTCTATTTCCTGAGTTAGAAGATGTGCTCATTTTCAATCACCAAATTTGAGAATATAGTTGTGGAATAAAATGCATATTTTACTTTCATTTATGTAAGAAAGCTTAAAAGCTGTTGTGTACAACCGGTTATGTTAGTGTGTATTGTGTACATTAGGCCACTGACTTTGAGGAAATATGTACTTTTCAAAGTATTATAAATATTGCAAATACACAGAGAAAGATCAGGGAAAATATGGAAGAGACTTTAAAGAGTTTATACTTTGAAGAGATTTATGGAATAATAGGGCTGATAAGGGAATCTCCATATTTACACTATATAATTCTGTGCTATGCCTGTATTTTAAATGTGGATTAATTACTTTTGTAATTGAAAATAAGAGACCTACGACATGTATATCTAAAATTTAAAAGTTTTATTTGAAAAGTAAGATTTTAGGTTAAAACTTTCTATATATTTGTTTATTTTACAAATTTTCAGTACCTATTACATATTGTTATTGTAACCACAAAATTGCAATTCTTTCAATTTATCATGTTAGTTTTTATTGATGTCATGAATGAAAGAATATAAAAAAAGCTGAAGAGAGTATGCAAATATTAATTTGGTAACTGTAACTCTTTCCCTGAATAATTTTTTGTTGTTTGTTCTTATTTGCAAGCTTATATTTTCTGTAAGCTTTACTATTATACTGATGATAAGAAAAATAAAAAGTGAAATAAAAATCTTCCAAACCCTAGAAGATTAAGCCAAAAGAGTTGCATATTATCAAACTAAAGTAGGTAGAATGCCAAAACTGGAAGTGAATTAAATTCAATACCAATCTGAACTCTCCAGTTTCTTATATATCAAAATGCTACATATTGGTAAAGATTTTTACTAAAGTGGTCAATAAGTAATGAACCCATATAAACCAGGTAAGAGATCAGTGTTCACACTGGTCTCTAACATCATAATATTCAGGAACTGTTGTATTGAAGACCAGTGGGACAGGCAATTTTGGGGCATTAATGAGTACTATGTATCAATGATTTCCTTCCTTCAATTAATCCAAATAGTGTTCTGCAAAGTGATTTACAATGTCTCTTAAAAGCATCACATCAAACTATGGTGCATCGTCATGGTGCCACGTCTGAGCTACTAAAGAAATAACAAAGACATGATCAATTGGACTATTGTTTACATGATTCACTTACATGGAAGAGAATGGAAAGGACATAGAAGGTAAATTAATGATTTCTAAATTTTCTATGGATACTAGATGGGGCATCTTTGAGCAAGATGGAAAAATGGGGGAGCCTACTAGCCTGAAAGGCTACTAAAAGCTAGCAGCTGAAAAACTGGTCCAAAACATGATCTGAAGATGGGACTGTCTCCTCTAAGGCAGCAACATCATTATTTTGGGTAACAGGAAGGTTTGCAGTCATCCTTTGAGGTGTACTTCTGATGAAAAGCTCACCCCTTTGAATGTGGGTTGCCTCACAGAGACTGAATGTTGAGAGAAAAAAAGCTTGCATGTTTAAAAACATATAAAATGCTTTATATTATTTAGCTGTATACACATATAATGAAAATGAATACAAAAAACCAGAGACAAGATAATGAAAAATATAAAGATATTTAGCTGAATTGAGCATTGTTTTTATTTTCTATTGTGAGTACATACACAATATATTATTTTCTATGTCTTTGTGTGCTTTAAATGTTTTATAAATTTAACAACAAATTAATGTTGTTTAATTAAAAATCAAAACAATTAGACCATAGATTCTCTCCCCCCGCCCCATGTTTACAGTCTCTTCTCAATTCTTTCAGAAGACAGAACAGAGAGAAAATTTAGATTTCATAATGCAAAGCCTCATTGGGGTCAAAACTTCTGTAATGAAAACAAGAGTGTTACCTGAAAAATCTACAAATTTGATATTGCAAACTGCCACTTCCTCAACTCCCTTCCCAAGTCAGTTCTAGAATACTGACAGTTGTACCTTACATTCAGAACTAGAAAGAAATACTTTTTCAAGAGATCAGAGCAGACCAAATGAAAAGACTTACCAGTAATGTAATCTGGATTTTTTCAGTGAAATAGCCCAATCAGACATATATAATAACACCCACAGAATGAGCCCAATTCACGTGCATGGAGCTTTGAATTAACTCATGCATAAATGTCAGCGTACACTTTAGCGATCACAACATGCCTTAAGCATAACAAATTTTGAGATATTTTTGAAGTAATGGAGAAGATCGTGCAGAAAGAAGGCAACTTAAAAGAAGAACAGCTCCAAACTTAACAGTGGTATTCTCAGATAAGAACACATTTATGAAGCAAGAATAGAATACCATTAAGAAAAAAACACTAGACACTGAAAAATAACGAAAAAAATATAGCACACTGGAAAACTCAATAAATAAAATAAATATGAGAAAATAACTCAGAAGATAGAATTAAAAAGCAAAGAAATGATCAGTAGAAGGAAAAGATGAGCGGAAAAATAAAAAAAAACAGAAGTTAATAAATGACAGTAAGAATAAAATAGGAAAATTTATCAGAGCTCGAGAAGACGAGTTTCTGCATACATTTCTACTCAGATATTTTTGGTTACCAAAAAGATTCAACTATTATTTTTTGAGTGGAAGATTTTAAACAAAGCATTTGAAATCAGAATGGCATTCGACATTTTAATTCAAAACTAGAAGCTAGACAACAATGAAGTAATGTCTTCAAAATTCAGAGAGTAAGCAATATTGAGCCCAGAATTTTATGTTTCTTCAAATTTTTAATTGAATATTGAGATAGAATAAAACTATTTTAGACACATAAAAATAAAAGAAACTACTTCTTTGATCATATTTTTCAGAGTCGATGGTGAGAAAAGGCTAAACTGAAAATGTTACCATACATTTTACATTTAGATGTAATAGTCACAATGCCTAGACAATAAGAGATTCTTTTTAAGAGAAAGACAAAAAGTAATAGGAAAAAATACACTCATGAAGGTTGAGGGAGGTCTTCAGCTGCCAGCTAAAGGGTAGGTCTGGAGAATGTTCAAAGAATGAGGGCTGAGACACATCTCCAAGAATATAAAATAAATAAAATAACCAGTGTATCTGAACATATTGAGACATTTACACTATATTTAAGATTGGGGAGATAATTAGATCCAAGTAGGTAGAAAACTAATAGACAAAATATGAAACCATAGAATTGTGAATCTAGTTATATTATTATGGGGCTAAGTTATGAATAGTGCTTACATAATGATATAAACACAGAATTTCCACTGAGATCACAGAGGCAGAAACTATCTTTAGGGATATAGAATCTCTGGAATTTGCCACTGGTAGAAAATCTTACAAGGACATTAAATCCAAAAAGAAATACTTTCCTGGCTCCAATTAATTAATGTCAGTATGAATTTTATGGCAGTAGAAATTTGAAAACCATTTATTTTGGAGCTATGTTTAAGATTTGCTCTGTGGAAAGCAAAAGACAAGAGAACTACAAAGCTATTTTGTAACAAGAGTTGGCTCTCTAAAGGACACGTGCAGAGATCATACCAGACCTATAATTTTCTGAAGCTCCTTGAGGATCTGCTTTCCTGCCCCTGCCCTGGGCTGAGACACCTGCTTTCTGTCGGGAGCCTCTCTTGGCAGGGTCTCTGGGCTCTGGGGAGGCTGTGCTGTAATCACAGTTGCCATCGCCGTGAGGCAGGCACACGGATGACTGCACTGTCATTGGATTTGGCTTCTCTGAGATTGTGTCAAAAGTGAAAATGATCTTGCACAATGTTCTGCAAATTCATCCTGGAGCAGGAGTATCTTTCAAAAACCACTTGATCAAAGTCAACTTTAAAAGTCACCTGCTCTGCTTCGCGCAATCTGAAGTTGTTGCATAATTTCAAATGGTGTTTCTTTTTTTCTTTTCTGAGATTCCTAAAGAATAACTGGTCTTTGTGACACTGCACACAAATGCTCAAAGGAACTATTGATTGAGAGTTATTGGATGAAACTATAAAAACAAAAGAGAGAAAAAAAGTAAAGCATTGCTAGATACCAGCTGCAATTAGGGAGAAGAAGTTGGGGGTAATGTCAAAATAAGAAAAGGTGAATCTCTCTGAGAAGCCAGAATCCTTTCCTAATGAAAATCAGCTATCTCCATGGAATCTTTAAAAGGTGCTGGGCTTCAGCTTGATAAATTTGAATCATTTTGTATCCTCCCTCTTGATGGGCAGATAGAGGCTGTCTGTGATACTGAATAGAATCCGGGATCATAATTCTTCTATCAGGATTGTCTTATCTATAGCTGGCAGTAAGTTGGAGATTATTTGAACACTATTTAAAGTGTATTTAAGATTGGGAGAAGTGAACTGAGGTTTACTGGCAATATCCCAGTGTAATTTAGAGAATATGGGCAAATTGAATAGAAACAGTCAAAACAGTTTCTTTTGACAAACAAGAATTTAATTCAGGAGAGAAGAGACAGTAACACATTTCAAGTGCATGTTTTAGGTTCTTCCACAGATCTTCAGCGGTCCAAGAATGTGTTCCTGTATGTCATGTTTCCCTGGGCCTTCCTAAATATGCCCAGGGATTCACCCCCAGGACACCCAGTGAACACACTGTTGTTCTACTGTTGTGTATCCAGTTTCTCCAAAGGAGATACTAAATGCCACATGGCAAATCCACTCAGTTATGTTCTACCACTCTTGAAAGACATGATAGTCTATAATGACTAGTATCATAGTTAAATTAAGATCTCACATGCCTATAATAGGTGTTTCATAATTGTTCTGTATACTTATGCCTTAATAATATTTGTTTTTCAGATCTAAAAAGAAAGCAACTTGTCATCCTTCTCTTCTTAGCTGGAACCCTGTCATCATGGGATTTGTCAGCTTTGTGCTCTGAAGGCATTATCAAATAAACTTATTTTTAAATGAATTTTAATGTTGCAAGCATTCCTCTTTTTTACACCAACTAGTCCCTCTTAGAGTAATGCTGCTTAAAAGTACTTACAAACATTTCCTTGAAATATGTATTCATTTTCAAGAGAACTAAAATACCTATATGCCATATATTGAATGTATATGAATATATAGCATTAAAGCTTCCTCTTGTTTATGTATCTGCATACAAATATGTGGCATAAACTGCATGTATATGTGGGTGACTGAAACAGCACATGGACTGTGACATATGCTGCTAGTACTTCAGTATGGCAAACAGTATATGAATTCAACTCAGTGCTCATCTGTCAGCTCTATGAATTTTGGATGCAAAAATGAATCACTTAGCATTGAACTGAATGGAAGTAATGTCTCCATAAAGACAGTCCAATTTCAAGTTTTATAAATAATGCTACTCACAAGCAAAGCATGCACACAAATCAATTTGGATTCCAATTGTACATCTGCATTGGGTAGACTGTTACTTGTTTCACAGGAAGCTGGTTATGAACACTTCCTTTGGGACCATTCTACAGTATATTCAGAAAGTCAGAAATGATACTAAGACAAAATAATAAATTTTAATGTCACTATATTCCCATGATGACTAAAGATGCATTTTTCCTGACAGGAAAGAACAGACATATGAAGAAAAGGCATTTGTTAAGGCAGTGGTTCTGATGTGGCCCAGGAACAGCCACTAGGAATAGGTAGGAATAGGGCACCAACATTTACTGAAAGTCAGAGTGGGAACAGCACCCTGACTTCACGTACTGTACAGGTGATTCCAACACATGCTGAAGTATGCAAACCATACTTGACTGTCGTTGAGAACAAACAACTGGTGACATTTACAGTGCACATGAGATGATGGTTTGTGGTAGCAAAGCTACGTCTCCAACCCACAAGTAAAGTGTGTGTAAATATGATTTCACTGTTCAAGCACTGTCAATATCGCAAAAGAAAAGTTGCATAATATGTTAGCACCCCTGGTGTCTGGTATCCTTCAGACGAATGTAACTGTTCATCTCACCTTCAAAGGAAATCACTTAATTCTCCCCACATGCAGTCACTGTTCAACTCAGACACAGGCTTCCTATGCAGTCACTGGAACACAGTGTTGGAACAGCCTAGTCAGGACAAGAGTTCTCCCTTCACGATCATAGTGCTTAATAAATGGTAAAGCCATGGCAGGAAAAACACCAGAGGATAGACAGAACCTCAGAAAACTTAGTAGCTGGACAAAGCCCATCCTACCTTTCACATTTTCACAAAACTGGCATGACAATGACGTGCCTGATGCCAGAGAAGATTATAGCTTGGGGACACGTAGAGCCTTCTGAGAGCACCATTTTCTTCATTGCCATCCATTCTCAATTTCAACCTGTTGTCTTTCAGGTAAAATTCCTATTCTGTGAGGAATATATTGAGATAGAGATGATAGAGATAGAGATAGAGATAGAGATAGAGATAGAGATAGACTTTTTCCTTTATACACAACTAATGATCAAGGACTTCAAGAAAGAGGAGAATTTTACAAGTTTAAGAAACTTCTAAAAATTAACAATGAAGAAAAGAGACAGCATTAAAAGGGGGTAATGTTTCTTAGGGCTGCAAAATGAAGAGAACTTTGCCTCCAAATTATAATTCACATACCTCAAAGAATGTTTTTTCCAACATCCTTAATTCCTGTTTAGGAAGAAGAACCAGGAGATGACTATGTAGTATTCTCTCCAAACTGGTGGGCTAAATTTGCAAAAGACCAAACTACAAAGAAGGAGAGTCCTTTTTTACTGTTACTATATGAAGTTTCAATCACCTACATTCTAAAATTAGATTTTTCATGTATGGATCTGATTTATTTAACGTACCTAGAATGCTAGAGATTTTTTTTTGAGAGGTCACCTGTTTATCCAAGTGATAAACATGTGCAGTGGAGTGAGTTACACAGGGTAGACATTTCCTATGTCTTGGATTTTAAATACCTCCCAAAGTTTCACATGCTAAAGGTTTAATTGATAGTCTGTGGGGCTACTGGAAGGTGGTGGAACCTTTAGGAGACAGGATCTAGTATGAAGAAATTAGGTCACAGAGAACATGCCCCTCAAGGGAATGTGGGGTCCCTCATCACATTTTCTCTCTCTCTCTCTCTCTTTCTCTCTCTCTCTCCTTCCTGCCCACTATGAGACAAGCAGCTTTGCTCTGCCATGTGCTACCTGCTATGATGCGCTGCTTTATCACCAGTCCCAAACAAGAAGTCAGGACAACCATGGACTGAAACCTGTAAAACTGTGAGCCCAAATAATTCTTTTTCTTTTAAGTTGATTATCTCAGGTATTTTGTCACAGTGACAGAGAACTGACTGACATACACTTAACGATTTGTTACATGAATGAATAAACGAATGTTCCAGAAGGTAACATATTCTAGCTCCAAAATACTGACACACCAATACTGGAATGTAAAGTGTCAAACCAAACAATGATATAGAGTGGAAATCAGAATTTTTCAATACTATTCCTTCATATCTTACTACCTTAAGTAATTGTAAACTTAATCTACAATGAGGAAAGAAATCCTGAAGCTGCCATGAAAAGATACCACTGTTATAGGTTACATTCATAAATTTTCTCATATAGTGCAAATTCAAGGCAAAGCTGGAACATGAAAAGCTCGCAACACTAATTTCTAATTAAGTTGACATTCCCAAATTGTTCCAGTGTGGTGTCTGTCCAGATACTGCCAAAATGCTGACACATATAAACATATTCCAAGGCCATGTATCATCACAAAACAAATGCAAACTGCTGAGTCTGCATGCCAGGGACAGAGATTAGCGTACCAGCTCTATGAAAACAAGGATAATTACAGCATCATGTTTATTTTGCTTCAGCTTACGAAGCACAAATTCATTGTAATGCAGTTTTCTCCCCTTGGGACTTCAGTGCAAATATAGATGTTATGTTTGAAACTGAATCATGAAAGTGCAAAGCTACCACTTTGAGGATTGTGCAGGGGATTCTCCCTGGAATCACATCATAGCCCTTGCTTTGGAGTAGATAAGTGCTTTGTCTCCATCCCTGCCAGGCCTGTATGTAGTCTATCTTGGCATTATGAGAGTTTCCTAATCTCAGCTATCAGTCCTGATTGCTGTGATGATACAGTGCATGTTAGGTGATCGCCTCATTTTTCATGAACACCATTGACAGATAACAGTTTAATAGTGTTAAATGAACACAGCTAAAATGAGCTATGTTCAAGAAATAAAACAATAGACTAGGAGCTTTAACCAAAAAACATGGATACCCAAGTCAGACAAAAGAGGATGTCTATAGAGGCTCACGAGGAGATTCTAAATGGCAATGTGATTCCTAAGATGCACCAAGGTGAGGGGGACTAAGGTTCTACCCTGTTACTGTCACACAAAGTAAATGAACAGTCACAATGATTCTTGGCAGGAAGTTGGACATATGGGCATGATCCAGATTTCCAGTTCCCAAGGAGGGAGAGTGATTTTGTGTAGTCATGAACTGACATTCATGCCAGGAGGATACATAGTGGCAGAGATGCTCAACAATACACACAGCCTGGTGATTCCCCTTAAACTTGACTGTCTCCAGTGAGACCAGACATCATCTGGGTAGAATGCTGGGAGAAATAACCACCAGCCAGTTATTCACTTCAGACCATCTTTATGTTACTGTACCTGAAACTGCACTGTGAGTTGATCTATTCTCTATTTCCTTTACTCAGAAAAAAATCTATAAGCCACCAGACAGTGGGTAGAGGATACAAAATAACTAATGTTCCTGTTCTTGAAAAGCCCAGCATAGTTGGGAAACATGACATGTGACTTGTCCCTTATAGTGTGCCGGTGACAGTGCCACAGTTGAAATTTTAAGAAGAAGAATCAGATAGACATACTGGAATCTTACAATGCCAATGCCAGGTTGAAAGCTGCAATTGTGATTTCACAGGGGAGGGTGTAAAGGGAGGGAAAGAGGAAGGCAGCTGATTGGCAGGTAGTATCTAATGCTATGTAAGTCTAAAACTAAGAGCAAAGGTAAATAACTTATGAATAATAGTCAGAATACATTTGATGATTTCAGGATAGATAATTAAGTTAGTTTTGACCTATGAGGCAGATTTGGAAATAGTAGAGTGTGATAGAGAGTACTCTTAGTAGAGCATGTTAGCAGATGGGAAGATGTGAAAAGAATAAGAGACATCTAATGTTCTTAATCACCTAATATTCATGACTTACTAAGACATGAGGTATCATCAGTTATGTGGTGAACTGGGAATATGTCCAGGAGTATCTGCTGCCGTGTTGACAGAGGTAATACATATGTGCTTGAGGCTCAAGTACTTTTTCTCTGGGCCCCTGACTCCAGTCCTTGGAACTACACCATCAGTATGAAAGGCTGATTTAGAAGACAGGGACCAAACATAGGAAAAGTGTCTAAATCACGAATGCTGGAGTATGTTTTTTTTGAGTATGGTCCTTTTTAAGAGAACAGAATTCCTCTGGAGAATGATCACTGTAACTTAAGCAAAAACTCAAAACCAGGGAATGCTGAGTAGAGAAAAATAATGTAATTCCATTCACACTTTCTTATATTTGAGGATAATTTATATATAGAAGAAAACTTTAAATTTTTTGTTTTAATTCAAGGACCAATACCAGCAGCATCACTATCATGTTATACTCCAAATGCAATTGATTGGCCAGAAAATTGCCCAGATATCAGTTCTTAACATCATGAAGACCTAATTTTTAAGTTATTTGAGTATGAATTGTGGTTTGCCAGCCCATTTAGTTGGATTTGTGTGTAGAATACGTTAAGTACCACAACTTCTGTGAGATGAAAACAGAAAATAGAACTGGTAGTTGAATCACGTATCAGCCTCAACTCCTGTCCTGGCATTTGGTGACTCTTCAAGGTGCCTAGGGATTCCCTTTCCCAGTTTTGTTGCTGGTTTCCTAACTTTCTACTGTTGGCCCATTTTTTTTTAATGACAGGTTCTATGACTTTATTATAAACTGTTTTGAGCCTTTTTTTTTAACGTGGGGAGTACAATTATTGAAAGCAAACGGTATGTCAAAAGAAACTGAAAGAGTAAATAAGATATAAAATCTTCAATAAATATTGTGAAGGGGTAAGAAACTGCTCCAAAGGAAAAAACAACTCAGGGAAAAGGAGGAAAGAAGGAAGGGAAATGAAAAAAGATATAAATGTGTACATATATATATATATATATATATATATATATATATATTTAAGATGATTGTACCACCAAGTGTATTAGTTCTTGGAAGAAAACAGTTAACATTCATAGGATTAGATCAATTATGCATGCCTATATCTGGTAATCTA
>RJWT010051967.1:0-10633 GCA_004365215.1 Cuniculus paca
TATGGCAAAAGCAACAGGCTGCTTTGACCCTCCACCATCATTCACCAACCACTGCAGTAGAGAATACATTGAAGATACTTTAGAGATTGGAAGGTTAAGTAGAATGATTGCATTACCTTTAAGGAAAAAGTGAAGTTCCAAACCAGGTCTGTGAAAATAGAGCTGAAAAGAAGGGGATTATTGAGGACAGTGTTGCAGAAGTACACTTGGCAACACTGCTCCAGAATGGGCTGGTGATGAAGGGAAGAGATGACCCAAGTTGAGCAAAGGGTGGTTGGTGATGGCTTTAATGAAGGTTGTAAAGACAGGAAGAAATACATGCAGTTGTTTGTGTATCTGGTTGGTTGGTTGGTTTTGTTTTGTTTTTTGTTTTTGGAGGGGGCTTGGTATGAGGGAAGGGAGCTTAGTGAAGGACCTACGAGAACAGAATATATTTCATTTTTGGACTGCTTAACTGAAAGGCTTCATAGGGAAATTGACTATTTAATTTATGGATCTAAAGCTTAGGAGACTCTAGGTCTCAAAGCGTGTAGTCAATTGAAGCTCATATAATGCAGAGAGCATCAGTTAGGATGAGTGTTATGCACTAAGAGACAACCAGTGACACATCTGCCTTACATGTAAATGATGTTAAAGAAAAGAAAAAATAGCAAGAAAATGGGACTACCTAGAGAAATACCTAAAACACACAATTTAAAAGAAGAGAGGTTTGATTTGATTTATACTTTCATGGGATTCAGTTCATTATTAATTGAGTCCAAGGAAGAAATATAGTGGCAGAAGGGCATGGCCCAACAAAATTGCTTAATTCGTAGTGGTCAAGAAGAGATGCAGCACAAGGGAACAGTGCCAGGAAGGAAGGTGAGACCCCAAGGCTATGCTTCCATGATCCACTGAGACACACCTAGAAGTGTGCCCTACCAGTCTTTTGGGCAGATCCTAAAGTCAGTCGAGTTGACCCTCATTCTTAACTGCCACAGTTGGCATCAGTAGTAGTTTATAGGTGGGAATTTGGTGACTGGAAAAAAGGCTTTGATTGTAGCAGAAATTACACATGGAAAGGGATACAACAGTTTCAAAAATAGGCTATGGTACCTACCTCTGCAGTGTCTTGAATGTTATGGTCTCTCTCTTCCGCCTCTTTTCTGAACTCTAAGAGCATAAATTTTTGGTTTTAGGATCTTACATATTTGAGGGACAAAGGTGGTGGAGAAGGGTCAAGTGAGTGAATGATAGGCACTGTAGGGACAATCATGGGGCTCACATTTGTTGGGTTGCCTGTGTACAGACTTGCATGCCTTCATCCATGTTCCTGGATGTAGAAGCACCACAGAAGAACATCTGTGCCTCTGGCCATCCATAGACACTTACCATCATTGTACCTTTGAGGCACCAGTGGACCCTGTCATATCTAGCTGAGTCCTTAGCCATTTGAAAACCAATACTCAGAACTGCCAAGAGCCAGTAGTTCAACAACAGAACTTCAGTCACAACAGTCACTGAGTGAAATCCACAAATTCTCTTTGTCTTCCAACAGCAGAAATAATTTCGTGATAGTCTGCCATTTGACCTCTCCTGGGAAAGGGGGACACATAAGATGCTGAATTAGGTTCCTTTTGAATTCCTTAGTCGTCTCGATACAGAAAGATTTTTCTTATCTTTTGAAATGTGAGTGCTAACTTGAAGTCAGTAAAGAGTTTCTCTTTCTGTATCTCTAACATGGGATCAAGATTACATCCATCCTTAGCCACCAAGTCTTGAGTTAATGGAACTAAAACACTCTGGGGAAGCATCCCAAACCTATTTGATGTTCCCAAGTGTTAAAATTTGCATTAGGACTTTTGCATTAGCTAAGGTGTCTATAAAACTACATGCTTGTAGACAGGTCTCCAGTGACTTCACAGCGGAAGAAACGGTGGTGCATCCGTCATTCTACCCAGTGGTTAGAATAACTTTCACTCCTGCAGATACTTCAATTATATAACTCAGCTGGTATTCTGTGGTTGTCATTGGTAGCGTTTAGCTATAATTTTGTAGACTAATAAAGATATCATTGATTTTTAACTATTGTCATTCAAGATGCATTGATAGGGACTTCTGGAATATAAAGAAAAGAGAGACTTTAGGATGAGTGGTTTTTGTCACCCCATTAAATGCCATGACTTTTCCACATTGTTTCATCCTCTAGATTTCTGCATTCTGGTACACATCTTGCCAAACTCTTATCTTTGGCATACAATCACAGAGAAAGTATTTTTTTATTTTTATTTCACTAAACAATAATTTTGTTTGATACATAGTTTAGAATCATATCTTACATGAAATCTTCTCTGCCAGTAGTTTTGTTTTGTTGTTTGTGTGACAAATGTTTAGTAAAGTACATTTTTTTCTTTCTTAAATAAGACACTAGAAGCTGTGTAGCCCAGCATAGGCTGTATATTTGAATCACCTAGGAGCATTTACATATACTGATGCCCAAGTTCTCCTTCAGATTAATCCAGTAAGATTCTCTGAGGTTAGAGTTGGGTTTCCCATATTTCTTTCTCTTTGTTTAGTGTGTGTTTGTTTGTTTTTATAAATATTTACTAAAAGTCTACTTTACTCCCACACACTAGCTGAGTAATGTACATACAATAGTGAAAAATACCAAATTGATGCATCTTTCCCTCAATAGACAAGAAAAACTATTACCAAAAAGAAACAGATAATAGCACAAAATTTTCTTTTCTTAATTTTTTTTAATTTTTATTTTAAAGAGAATAAAACCAAGCAAAATACAACAGAATAAAGCCAATCAAAACAAACCAGTGTAAGTGACACAGAACTTCAAAACAAGATAATAGGAAATCAACAATGATTGCCATAATACCTCTTGTCTAAACTACCCATACCTTCAGACATAGTAAAAATCAAATAGAACAGAACAGAATAGAACCAATCAAAAACAAACAATGAATGCAATAAAGGACTTCAAAACAAGAGAATAGTAAATCCAAAATGGCTAACATAGTATATCTTGTTATCTTTGAAATAGCTGCCCATGCCATTGGCTATAATAAAATCAAACAAGACAAAACAGAGTAAAACCCAGCCCAACAAAAACTATGAAAATAATACAGAACTTCAAAACAAGATAATAGGGAATTAACAATGTCTACCACTATCAGAAAGAGATCCCCCATAGATGCTACATTGGATATTAATTATCAGTGACTCATTCATCAGTAGGACAAAATCTACTCCCAGGACATATTAAAGAACATTGGTTGAGGGTTAGGGATATAGCTCAGCAGCACAGCACCTGCCTGGAAAATGCGAGGTCCTGAGTTCAATTCCTGGTACCAAAAAAGAAAAAAGAGACCCATTGGTTGGGATGATGCACTAAAATATATGTTAAATTCCATTTGATCAATTGCAAATAATAATGCTATCCTGATATTTGAGCCTGAGAATTTTAATATCATAGGAAATAAGTTTTTAGGTCCTAGAAATACAATGTTATTAATAATTGGGATTACATTCAACTGACTTTAAAATAATTATTTTATATTTAATGTATATAAACATTTTAAAAACCTTAGATGCAATAATGACCACAGGATAAAGAAGGACCACTATTGTTGAGATATAAAACTGAAACATATGGCTGTTTTAGAAGATATGTTTATGGTAATATAACATATGCATAGCATATGGAAGAAGTCAGGTTGGAAGCCCTCTGGAGATTAGATTAATATATCACCACTAAGTAGATGTAAATTGCACTGCCTTAGTAACCAACTATCTCCTTAGCAATTAACAGAGCTTTTCAATAGCAAAAGTGAAGGTATTTTTAAAGGTAAAAAGCATTTGGACATGTATTTACATAGAATTTATTTATTTTTATCCTTAGTATTTAAAGATCATGCTACTGGTTCTGACTGCCATTTGTTAAGACTGATGTGGCTAAAAGACATAAATGACTAATAGCCCTTTTCACCCTAGATACATAGAAACTAGTGACTTTGATGCCTAGAGTCATGTTTTCTCACATAGTTTTCCTCAGTGTGAGCTGCCTGGTTTCTTGATTACTGATAAGCAGGTTGTTCTCAGCTTCTGTGTTTTCCCTGATTTTATTTTATTTAATTAATTTTTTTTTTTTGTAGCTTGCCTGTATCATTTTGAATGGTACTTCACTGGGTTCTTTAAGGTGTTTCCAACACTTATCTGGCTTAGGTTAATCCCAGTTTGGGTCATCATACAGCAGTTGTTTTCATGTCTAATCAGTAGGGTTGCATAATCCACAAGAAGTCTGTTGTCAAGTGCACGTCTGCTGGTAAAGTTGCTGCATTCTGGGATTGTGTTTCTCCTCTCTTATTGTTTACTATTATCTAAAGTATTACTCACATGTGATGCTGATGAAATTGTGCACATAATCAGATGTGATCAGTTCGGGTCTCTAGCCATGTACTAGAAGTTCGGACATTCGTCACTTTGATCTTGACCTTGTTGCTACAGTGTATGTGCACCCTGTCTGTGGACTCAAAGGTCATGCTGGCCTTCTTGATTTGATTTTCTACTCTGTCAGTCAGCACACCATTAAACAGAGTGCTGCCACTGACCCTTGTAATCTCAGTATTGCCAGTGAGAGGTGTGTAGGGTTCTGCTGATGGGGGCAACTACGTGATCTCATGCCATAATTCAATTCTGTGTATTTTTTGAACACCTAATGCTTGCCAAAAATACACAAGTTGCCATAAAATAGAAATAAGGCACAATTTCTACCTTCAAGGAGCTTACAGTATTATTTTATGTTGATAAAAGTCCATCTCATGATTAAAAGAGACAGACAATAAGTGCTGTTGGAGGTCAAAGTAAGCTTATTAACATTCGACCACTGGTCTTATTCTACAGAAGGATTTATAATCGTGGCCTGTCTTTCTCTGTGTGCATTGTAGAAGCTCCCCCATTAGTCTGCAGCAGCAGCCCTTGAATGAGTTTCACGGGCTTTTAATGATATTCAGTTTTGTTAAGTGGAGTTTCCCAGAGGACTAAAAATCACAGTCTAACACTGGCTTCAGAATCTTTTATTCTACTCCCAGAGAATCACCACACACAATAGATTGAATAAGATTGGACTGATTTGCATCTCTGCTCACCAGTTGGTGACTGAGCACCTCAGCCTATTTATGTTCAGTTGACTATTGGATGTTTTACATATATTGTATAATTATTCTGTCACCGATTCACCACCTTTTATGATTATATATGAGAGCTTGGATTTGTGCTTCATAGTAGGAGTTACCGATTACACAAATATGTTCTTGGCTTTTTTTTTAATTTAAGAAATATTTTCTTTTGCTAACACATCATTTTTTTCTCATTCATTTTCATATCCATAGTTACTTTTAGTGATGAATTGTTTAATTTTTAGTTTCTTTTATATTACTAGTTAAACTCCTCTTAAACTGCTTCAGCTAATACACAGTAAGTGCAAAAATAAAAGGTGATCATCTTGTTTCTGTTTTAATTTATAACCTGAAGAGTTTACCGTCACAAATATTTAGCAAAGTGATCTTACCATCCAGCTGCATATTTACACATGGGATTTACTGGTGCAATGTTAGGTCAAAAGTCAGTATAACAACAGGAATGGAGATTCTGAAGTCTCTGCCCTTGAAAATCTTTTCAGAAAATTTCACAAGCAGATCACCACACTATGAAAATAATGGGTTGCTTAGCACATCTCCAGTCTTCACCTACATAGGGGCCTTTGTGTAAAACATCAGTCATTCTTCCAAGGTAGCGTCATCAGTAGTTTTGAATTCAAGGAAAGTAGGACAAAGGAATACTTGTTAGAGCTGCCAAAGTGGAAGGTGACAAAAGAGGAAGAGGAAAAGTTAGCCAGAAGGCAAAAGAAAAGTAGCAAACTTAAGAGGATTCTCAGCCTTTGGGAATAATTTTAGAAGAAATAAATATTGAATTAACTGACTTACAAGCTTCATTGACCTCATTCAACAACAAGTTGAATAATCTTACTGCATAAAACAAATAAGACTAAGGAGAAAATTGATTCTCTGACTTTTTTGGCTATTAAAATTTTTAAAGATTTTAGAGTGTGAAATAGTTGTATAAACATTAAAGAAATGCAGCGCCTTAGTGAGAGATTGTTAAATACTGCCTTTGAAAATTAAGTTCATTTCTAATCTCATCCAATATTGCAGTTGAATACAAACTAAAAAGAAATTATCAATGCAGTACAAAAATGGTTACCATAGTCACAGTAATAACATAAATAAAATATTTCTTTGAAGCAGATGGCATACAGCAAAGTGGCCAATATGAACTACAGTATTATTAATATATGGATGTTGACAATACAACTGTTATGAGTTGAAAAGAGAATTTTCTGTTAAGTTTTTCTGTGTGCGTGACCCTAAAGTCTCACTCACATTCTCTAGGATTCCTTGAGCTTGCAAACAGTTCTCTTAATTGATTAGCAGGTGGCATGCAATTCTCTGCCTCCCCACAACACCCTCTCAGGTTGCTATAGTAATACAATCTTAACTTACTCTTCATTGCTTCCCTGTTCTATCTGATTTGTGGAAAGAGATCTTGTGAGCCTACTGGACAAACTGGTGCTGGCATTTCTATTCAGATGTGTTGCCTAACATTCCTCTTTGGCTTAGTAAATGCAAATGGCCTGGTATGTCAGCTCATGTGTTCACATCTTACAAAACTGTCAAAGAAAAAAAAATGACATAATTCTATTTGATATATCATTTTACTTTATTGTTACTACTAAAGTACCAGAATGTTAAATGTTTTTAAGGCAAACAATGAAACCATGCTCACCTTTCTTAAAAATTCTTAAGCATCACTGTAAAAAGTCTTCTGTTACCACTGACATTACTTTCTTTAAAAAAGTTAAACACAGTATTTTGAGATGAAACACACATCATATAAATAAATGCCTCTTTTATTATTCTAGAAAAGCTAAGACAATCAATAAAATATATTTACCTTTGCTATAGGGTCTTGCCAATGTAAAAAGGCCAGCAGTCACTCTCAAATCATTTCCAAAGAAATCTTTATTCTCTGAGGCTACTATTCACACATAAAACCAATGAGTCTGATCCAGGCAAACTTCACATCTTCACAGTAAAGAAACGGACATTTAATATATAAAAATACCACTTTTTTCGCACCTTTTATGTAAAGGAAACCAAAATAAGTCGTCATATTGATCCTCCTGACCATCCCTTTCTTTAGACAAATGGCAGCAATAACCTCCTTAGAATAATTTCAGTTCACAGTCTACCTGAAAGAAAGGCCACATTAACAGAACACTGATTTCGTCTCAAATTTAAGAACACTGTGTTTTGGACCAACAGTTGAGATCTGCATTTTTAACATTTTGTCTATGTTACCAAGTACATTAATGCACATGGCACAGTTTGTATAAATAGGAAAGTAGTTCAAAATAAATTACACATTTACAAGAAATACCATATGTAATAAGAAATCTCACCTCTGAGGACCTCCTAGAGTCAAGGGAGTGTCTGAAAGACAGCCTAGCAATTAATAGGATTCACTCTTTACCTTGTCCAGCAAAGATTTCATAACCAGAGCCAGTCTGCTAAACAGAATGCCTTATGAAAGAAATAGAAAAAAGTAAAGTTAAGAAAATAAAATAGGGAAAAGAATAAATTTTAAAACTGAGATTGTGCTCCTGGTTTCAAACAAACAAAAAACAAAACAAACAAACAAAAAAAAGCCTTAGTAATTATACTTCTTCAGAAAAGATTGTAGGCGTTAATGAACTTTTCAGTAATTGTAAGTGCAGTAATTTTGATCACAGTATCATGTCTGCTTTTTCTGCCATATTAACTATTTTGAAATCAAGATTCATTTAATGTATTGAATAAGAATTTAAAAAAATGATTTTTAACTAGAATTGTTCTCTTTGAAATCTGCAGTGCAAAATATGTAGTTAAATGCATCATTTTTGAGATAGTATTTCTGCTCAAACTTCATTTTTTTAAATTTTCTTTTAAAGAGAATAGAACAAAACAAAACAAAACAAAACAAAACAAAACAGAATAGAGTCAAACATTCAAAACAGAACACTGCAAGCTATACAGGTTTTCAAAACATAACAACAGGAGATTAACAATGGTTACCCTAGTGTCTCT
Source organism: Cuniculus paca (assembly GCA_004365215.1). Lineage (NCBI taxonomy): Eukaryota > Metazoa > Chordata > Mammalia > Rodentia > Cuniculidae > Cuniculus > Cuniculus paca. The sequence continues at coordinate 8,175 of RJWT010051967.1, forward strand.
TGCTTTCTTCAAAATGGTTGTTCATACATTTACAGACAATAAACTCAAACAAAACAAAGTAATATAAAACCAGATAAAACAAAAGATCATTACAGGCCTTCAAGTTGGACAATAAGAAACCAGCAATGGCTACCATAGTGTCTCATTTTTCAAAAGAGCTGTTCCTGTCTTCTCACATATTGCCGTCAAATAGTAGGAAAGGGACTTAAACCAATCAAATCAAAGAATAAAAGCACCATTGGATTTCAGAACCATTTCTCCATATTTATCAGGAATTTTGTATCTTATTGAGTCTTTCAGTTTCTTACACTAGGGAGACAATGCAGTGTTTACACATGTGGGTTTGGTTTATTTCACTTAGGAGTATGGTCTCAAGTCTCATCCATTTACCTATAAAAGCCTCAATGTGATCATTTTTTATAGCTGAATAGTACTCCATTGTATAAAAGTACCACATCTTCTTTATCCATTCTTCAATTGATGGGCATTCAAACTTCATTTTTAGATTTATAATATTTTACAATGAAAGCAGTTCTCTTCCCCAAATCTAGATTTTTCATGGAAAGTGGAAGAGGTAAGACAAATCTTAATCAAATATAAAAAGAAATATTTCAGGTACATAAAAAACACAATTTTTTCGGATCTCTCACTGTAGCACCTGTGATGTCAAAAGACAAGTATGACTGTAATGGTCTCTTGCATTGGAGAAGAGCCAAAATCATTATCTTACTTTGGGAATTTATTTATTATATATTATGAAGCTAACCATTGAAAGCATCAGTTCATGTACTTTCCTTCTCTCACCTAATCTCCATTTTTTAAACTTTTGAGATTATTACATGAAAATAAATGTAATAATGAAAATCAAACATTCCAAAATAAATCACAGATTTTTCATGTTTAACACTACAAAGGAAGAATACAAACTCCAGATGGAAATTTACACAGAGTCAAAGACAAATAATAATGGTGAGCCATTATTACAAGGCAATTTAACATGGATTACAGCAGGTTCTCAGAATGAACCTGTAAATTTTATACTATTTCATACGTTAAATAAGAAAACTGAGATCGAAAAAGTGGCTTGGCCAAAGCTAGACCTCAAATTTGTTATCTTCTGATTCAAAATCTCCTTTCTTTACTGCTGTTTCTTCCTGTCTTCCGATACCATTCTATTGTACCTTGTTAAGCTGCTATGTCTCTTTTGTAGTAACTATCACCTATATTCAGTTCCTAGATTTTCTACTTTATATCTACAATCAAAATTGAACTAGACATCTTGTATATTCCTTAGCAGCCACATTGCTTTTGGCAGTGATAGATTTTTCACTCTTGAAAGTAATTTAGATTCTAAACACTATTTTAGATAGCTTATGGTTTTTTTCTCCTTTGTTATTTTCTCTAGTTTCTCTTTAAATTTATTTTACCAGATAACTTTTACTTTGAAGTAAATTGTTTTCAATTCTAATTTTTGAGATTGCCTTCAATTCTTAAAACATCTTTTCACTGTATGCTGAAGGAAAAAGGAGACTGTCTAGTTTTGTTATCTGAAATGCAATTAAGCTTTTAAAACAAATGAAATTTGTTTTAAACAGTTTACTAAGTGCATTTCTTGGTTTTAAACAATTTATTAAGTATATTTTTGGGTTAAGAGTTTAGTAGACAATGGTTACCGCTTTATTTCAGACCTGTTAATAAGATCGCATAAACTAGATTGAGTTATAAAGAGCACTTTTCTGTTCTTCATCATAATTCCACCTGCTGCCAACCACTTAGAGGTTATTAAAATATCTAACTTCCTCATATTCACAGAGTTTTAAATATATGTTCCCCAAATGTAGTCCCTTTAAAGAAAAAAGCAGTATTGAGTTTTTTTTAAGTGGAATTAAAAATAGTACTATTCAGAAATACACTAGTGAGACTATTCCATAGATGTCTCCTAAAGTTATAAAATAAACTTGCAATCCACATGAACATTTCACTCAGCAAAAATTTATTGATGCCTGTGAAATATCATGTAATATGCAAAGTACTAAAGGAAACATTTAAAAGAGTTAGATAAAATCCTTTTGCCTAGGGAAAATGTAGACTTAGGTCTTTTAGAATGTGTTTCTTTCCACCAGCATCCAAATGATCTGTGGAAGTTAATCATGGTGATTCCTAAACTCCACCCCAGACCTACTAAATCATAGTCTACAGGTAAAATACAAGAATCTGCATTTCTAATAAGTCAATCAGTGATTTTTGAGGCTCATTAATTGGAAAGATATTTGTACCTCAAAAAGAAAGACAAAAAGACAATTTTGAATAATAGTTATTATAATAGAATTGACATCAATAAATAATGTAAATTTAGGTTTCCCATGAGTGTGAACATGTGGCCTGTCATCATTTACAGTGAGCACATGGATAAATATCTAGATTTCTATGCCTTAGATGCCTTTAAGTTTAAACAAAAT
>RJWT010051968.1:0-10633 GCA_004365215.1 Cuniculus paca
GAGATATGAAATAGGGAAAGAAAGACAATAATAGGTGCTTTATCCATTAAATCACTTTTGTGAGGAAATGGGCCATAATCCCAATACTAGGATAAACTCTAGGACCCTCAGAGTTATTCTACCCAAGCAGCAAGGGAGGTGAAAAATTTATGCACCAATTTCTGTTAGTCCTTGGTTGATGGATGCTGGGGAAGGGTGACTAATTTCCTGGTATTTCTTCTCACCCCATGGGTGCACAGAGATGCTTCCAATGGCTACTGTAAATTCCATTTACCCTTGCCTAGCCATTCTGTGAGATTGGGTTGCTAGCACAGTGGGGTAACCCAGATTCTTATTCCTTAGGTATCAAAACTATTAGTTTCCATACTTTCAGGGTGCTACAATTGCTAATTCACTATTGTGCATGGGTGTGAAAGTACTGAGCTGTCCCAGTGGCTTTGATTTCCAGACATTCTCCGCCAACCCCTAATCAGTAGTACCAACCTCACTGCCTTATAATAATCATAATGTATCACCCCCATTAGCAGAGCAACTCTTTTTAAAAATCTGTCTATTTGCTGATACGCAGTATTAAAAATATCCAGAGACCAAACATTTTGCACATCTTCCCCAAGTGTGTGACTGAGAGTGATGATGACAGAGGCCTTTCCTTCTATGCTTTTGTTCGTACATCTGCGGATTCTGCCTATCAGGCAAACAGCACCATGAAATGGGCACTGGTTCACAGCACACTGCATCCAGCAAGACAGCACCCCAGTACTGCAGGGTGTCACCCCAGAGCTGGTGCCTCAGTTATGCCTCCAAAAGCGTTCCAATATCCTGTCCAGCCAACAGCATAGTCATGTGCTACAACCATTGTTTTACTTCTGTAGATATAAAATGGGTGCCTTGCTTCAGATAACACTAGAAAGGATCATTTTGTATATAATTAATTTGCTAAGTAGCCAGTTAGTCTACTCAAAGGGTGGTACAGAATAGAATGTTCACATTTGGTCTTTGGTGCTTATAGATTGGAAGTGTGGCAGCAGTCACAGTTAGGTCTGTCTTGTTGAGATCGAGCCCAACTTCCAAGCCTGATACTTAGTATATCTATGTGTCCTTTGGCCAGACACCGAAGTGTCTAAGAGAGAAGCTGGCTGCCCTTTTGGGATGAATTGCCTCGTCCAATGGCTGCTTCGTACATTTTCTGTGGTGAATGCTTTCCTGGCGGCATTGATATGAGACACCTAAGTAAGTAGACCTGCAGAAGCAGTATGTTTTACACGTACACCAATGTATGAAGTCTATCTGGTCTTGAACAGGCTTGAATTTTTCTTACTCTGTTGGTAACATAGAATCAGCCAGAACATCCACAGAAGTCAGCTTAGGAAGCTGTGATGCTGGGGCAGAGGTAGGTGATACATTTACTACAGTAAATTGAGACTTCACCTTGGAAAAGATATGAAATTTGCTACAGGTGTAACAAAAATTGTAGTTTGTAAATTATTACGAAGTGGCAGCAGGAAGATTATCTGAAGTTGGCGGGACTGTTTGCTATGATTTGAGTGTTGGCCTCAAGCTCAGGGATGGGAACCTCCTTCCCTGGGCTGTCAGTGTTGGGAGGTGGCACACAGCAGGAAGCGTCTGGCTTGTGGAGGTAGAGGACTCATGAATGAATTAATACCTTTCTCATGGGAATAAGCTAGCTTCTCAAAAGTTCACTCCTTTCTTCTCATACATTTGAACCCTTTATCCTTTCTCAACTTCAACTAGGTGATGAAGCAACACACGGCCCTACACAGATGCAGCCACTCAACCTCAGACTTCTCAACCTTCAGAACTGCCAACCAGTTCAGTCTCAGGTATTGTGTTACAGCAACAGCAAATAGACTAAGATAAAGCTGTGCACCAGATGAGTGGGTGTGGTGTACAGCACTGATAATGAAAGGAGGTAGCTGATCCATGTTTGAGTGGCATCCATGAGTGAATCTTGTTTATTCAGTGTAGCTTGGTTCACCAAAGTGCTCTACCTCATTTGCTATTTCTTGGATAAAACCAAGCATAAGCAAACATGAAATTCATTATAAGTACAAATTGTCTTTCTTGACAAAGTGTGATTGAAAAAGAGGCAAATACTTAAATTTTTAAAATTTTATTACACCAGGAGATGCGTAGCCATTACCCCATATCAAAATACTCCCCCTCACTTCGAATACACTTATGCTATCGTTCTTGCCACTTCCCGAAGCAGTTCTGTAAATTATTCTGAAGTGGCAGCAGGAGGATTATCTGAAGTTGGAGATACTGTTTGTTACAGTCTGAGTGTGGGCCACAGGCTCCTGTGTGGGAATCTTATTCTGCAGGCTGCAGTCCCCTTTTGTAAGTGTCTTTATTTACACTGTTGATGCTGCCTCAATGTGCTGAATTCTCAGATCCAGTCGATAACTCGTGTGGAACACACTGTAATGTTTTTATGAGCCTACCTTTCTGTTGAATGGCATGTTGTAGCAGCATTAATTATATTTTTCTCATACCTCATAAAGACAATCATGAAAGAGAAATTCCAGAAATGTTTGAGCGGCAAGAATGGTGGGAGAAGTGTGTTTGACGTGAGGGGAAGTGTTTGGAAGGAGTTTAATGTCAAGGTTCATTTTACTGTAATAATTTTTTAAACTTAAACATTCATCATTTATTTTCATCATACTTCATACGTTTTCAAAAGATGCTTTAACAAAACTGACCACATCACTGAAATCGTTAGTGATGTGACAGGATCCCCAGAAATGAGTATTTAACTCCTACCCTCAGGTGTGTCACACAAGGGCATTCAGCTAGGTATTCCCACTTCAGAGCTCTTTCTAACAAGAGGTAATCCACGCAGTGGACCAGCATGACATTTAGTGGCAGGTCCAGATGATCAACTTGACTTCAGACTATATATCAAAGAGCAAGTGAATTAACATAACCTAAGTGCAACTCCTTGAGTGTGTCCTGTGGTTTCTTTCAAGTGAATTTCTTTGCCAGGATGGTGGCTCCTATCTTGCCTGCCTGTCTGTGGAAATACAGTGCCTAAAGTACCCAAGCAGTAACTATAGTTTCCTCTTTCAGATTTTCTCTGCATCCACTTCACTCTTGAAGGATCAAAATAATAGCTGTCAGCTCCTGTAAGAACTGATGTGGACTAGCTGTAAAGAGTCACTTCAGACTTCTGGAAAGATGGCAGAACAGTAAGCAACAGAGTAAACAGTCTCTCTGAGAGAAATAGTTCAGATGCTAGAATACAACATCATGGACAGGACAAGAAGGAAGGAAGTGGATCCCCTGGACCCAAGAAAAATATAAAATATGAATTGAAGCCCATAGAGAGAGTAAAAAGAAAAATTTAAATGAAGAAGAAGGTGGCAGCTGGCAGTGCCTTAGCTTGGAGCTGGACTCACCCTGCGAGAACAGCTGTTGAGCCTGGAGATACACGGTTGCAGTCAACCCCAGAGGTCTCTGCAGAGAGGCACAGAAGTAGAAGAGAGTGACAGACCCAGAGATCTGCACTGGCTGGTGGTGAGTGCAGGGGACTCGATTCTCCCAAGGGAGAAAGCAACTGGCTGGGAGCCATTTTGGAGTCTGGCAGGATAAGCCTGGGGCCAGGACTGCTGCTGGCTTCTTCCTGCAGCTCCAGGTATGGAGCAGACCGCAGAAGATGCTTGGACCAAGTTCTACTCCCGTGCGCCTTCTAGACAGCATTGTGTAGATTCCTAATGAGCTTATGCCTGCAGGCCCTGGCTGGCTCTGCTCCCATGCAAACTCCAATGGCCCTTGTAGGCTGGGACCCAGCTCAGTGCAGAAGCACGGGTGCCCACCATCAGATATCCTTAGCCAGCACTGACCAGAAAAACCAAACAGTCTTGCTTCAGAGAAATTGCAGCCAATGCCACAAGTGCCTGGGACCACACTACGCACATGTATGGAAGAAAGCAGGAATATGTCAAGACAAAGAAGGAAAAGGCAATCTCTGGCATCAAACCCAAGCAGCACAACTCCAGGAGAGATAAACACAGAAGAGATTGGGAGTTGCACACCTGAAATGTCTGAAGTGATGTCAACTGAAGTAAAGAAACAACTTCATGAAGCTGTAAGAGAAATTAGAATAGAAATTCTATCCCAGCAAAAGAAGAAGTGAAAAACATAATAACCTACTAAACATCTCTAAAGAAGACATAGATAAAAAAAATAGAGGAGCGTAGGAAAATGAGGGAAACCATGAATGAACAACATAAGAGAGATTTAGAATGCATGAAACATCCAAAGAGATATCCAGGAAATTAAAAACTCCATTGAAAGCTTGCAAAACCACTTGAAAGAAACTGAAGATAGACTTTCAAACCTTGAAGACAGGTTTGAAGCTTGTGATCACAAAAGGAAAGATTTCTTAAAAATGACAAGGACTCAGGAAGTAACAATTCAATGACTGTAAGACAATTCAAAGAAACATAACTTAAGAGTTAAAAATGAGTGAAAAAGCAGGGGTCAAGACAAATGACATCAGGACCCTATTTACAGAAACAATTCTGGAGAACTTTCCAAGCATTGGAAAAGGAAGTGATATTCAAATAAGTGAGGCATATAGAACTCCAGCTAGCCATAACCAAAACAAATCTATGCCCAGACATATAATAATCAAGATCCCAGAAAGTTAACACAAGAACAGAATATTAAAAGTTGTTAGAGAAAAGAAACAGATCACCTATAAAGGAAAACCCATCAGAATCACAGCAGACTTCTCAACACAAACGATCAAGTCAAGAAGAGGCTGGAGTGAAGTATTTCAAGTCCTGAAAGAAAACAACTTCCAACCCAGACTGATGTACCCTGCAAAACTTTCTTTCAAAATCAATGGAGATACAAGATACTTTCATGACAAAGAACAACTGAAGGAATTCATTACCACCAAACCAACCCTACAAAGAATACTAAAGGACATTCTAGAGAGAGATAACAAGGACTATGGTTTCAGGAACAATGGCAGAGGGAGACCCTCAAGTGGGGGCAGTCGATTGGATGGAGAGGAAAAATAGGGAACCAATGGAAGGAAATTAGCATGGCAGAGACAATGCAGTGCAAAAGAGCCTCAAGACACTCACATTTTTAACTCTTAAGTTATGTTTCTTTGAATTGTCTTACAGTCATTGAATTGAAATAGAAAGAAACACAGGCAGAGTGCATCAGGAGACAGGATCCATCAATATGCTCTATACAAGAAACACATTTCACTAGAAAGAAAATTCATAGACTGAAAGTCAAAGGAGAGAGAACAATGCCCTATGTGACAGGGAGTCAGGAAAAAAGTAGGGGTAGCTTACCCATCAACTGCAGAATGGATAAGAAAGGCATGGCATTTTATGTGGTGAAAACCTACTCAGCTATAAAGGAAGATAACCTCAAGGCTTTTGTAGGTGGATAGGGGCAACTTGAGATCATACTCATGGATGAAATGGTTCAGAGTCACATGGGTGAATTTCGTGTTGTCTCCCTAGTATAACAAACTAAAGGAGTTAGTGGGATCCAAAATGCACAATACATACTGTGAAAGTCAAAGGGGAGGAATTATCTAAAAAGGGAAGGAAGTGGCCACTGTTAATCTATTATCATGATTTGAAACTCATATTGTCTTCATTGTTCTGATTAGTTTTGTTTTATTCTGTTTTGTTTGATTTTATTATACTTGATGGCATGGACAGCTATTTTAAAGATAACAAAATATATAATTGCAGCCATCGAGGATGTCCAATTATCTTGTTTCAAAACCTGTATTGTTTTCATGGTTTTGTTTTGACTGATTTTATTCTATTCTGTATTGTTTGATTGTATTATGTCTGAAGGTGTAGGCAACAATTCTGAAGATAACAAGAAGCATTATGGTAGCCACTGCTGTTTTACTAGTATCTTGAAGTTCTGTACTGCTTACATTGTTCTGCTTTGTTTTTGTTTTTTTACTGGTTTTATTTTGTTTGATTTTATTTATCCCTGATGGTATGGTTATATTGAAGATAACAAGAGGCATTATGGTAGCCATTATTGATTGCTTTTTACCTTGCTTAGAAGTCATATACCATGTTCATTGTTTTGCTGTGATTGACTCTACTCTGTTTTATTTTGTTTGGTTGCATTCTTTTCAAAGAAGAAAAAAAAGAATCACTTTACCATTGTTATATCTTTACAGGCCTACAGGTGTCTGGTGATGGATGGAGTGAAATAGGACTACAAAGACCTGGCTATCTCTGCCAAGTGCTGAACAGTTCTAGTGGATCTAGCTTGCTTCAGAATTCCCTGCCTAGCTCTCCAAGAATTTTCCAGGACTGTACTGCAGGTTTAATTCTCTCTCTGCCCATTCTTGCCTCCTCCTTCTTTTCACAGGATTCCACTTTACAATCTAAACTCTACCTCAGTATCAACTTCTGAAAACTCAGTTTGCTAGAACTAGGACTAGGATGAGGCAAGAAAGGCACTTGTGGCATAACGTCAAGGCATGCTCAGTGTTAGGTGCTGAACTTGCCCTTGAACAAACCTGAGATCAAGTCACTCCTTACATTTTGTGCTCTACTCCCTTCAATTGCCTCATCTTAGTCTTTGCTTTGCAATTTGTGGCAGTCGATATTGAAAGTTGTCCAAGAGTTAGGAGGATAAGGTGTATTTTTTGGAAAACTCCCCCATTAATGGTAGGGAGAACAGACAACCCATGATAAAAGTTAGCAGTGACTACCATCAACATCTATCCAACCATCCAGGGACATAGATCAATGCTGAGCTCTCAGTATTAAACATGTCTTTAAAAAGTTCAATCAGTCACTTAGTGGGTGGCAAGTTGGTGACAGTGAGTACCTTCTATCCTTCGAGGGTCAGTGTTTTGCCTTTACCATGATAGATCTCTTGTTCTGGGTATGGGTTCACATTTCATTCTTGCCGACGCTCAGGCATCTGCAATCCAAGGGCCAACTAGCTGTTTGGTCCTCCAGCATGAAATGCCATCTGTCACTGTGAAGCCACAGGCCTGAGAAACCACTTTGGAATAAAACAGGTGTAGGACAGGGCCCATAACTGAGGGATCCATTAGTTGTACTGCACATCAGAAGCTCCTGACCTTGTAGTGCATTGGCATAGACTACTAACAGCACAGCTAAAATACTAGCTAAAAGGCAGTGCTCCTGTAGAATGTAACAGAACCCTGAATTGAAGACTTATAGGCTTTGTTTTCTAAGAGGAAGAAGATATGGACCCAGGAAATCAAGGGTGGAGCAAGAATAGCTGTACTTTCCATTCTTCCCAAAATCTCACTGGGAATTTTGTGCTTCCCATCCCTGAAATTTGAGGCTTTGAGGGTAAGGGGTTGCAGTTTCCAAAGAAGAAACACTTTTACATGGAGATGCAAAGAAAACCCCAAAGTTAAACCATGACTACTTCTTTGGCTCTGAATATTCAGAGACCATAATCACTGTGTTGGCAAAAATAATTCACTTGAAACAGACAGCAGTGCACATTCACAGAGCTGCATCAAGATTATGTTTGAAGGTTTTTCTCATGTTGTTTTGAATACATATATACATACACACACACACACACACACGCACACACACACAATAGTTTTCTGTCTTATTTTCCTCCTATTATTTTACATAAGGATGTAAATTGGCAATTAATATTACTGTGTAGTGTTTAATTTACAGGATATTCAGAAATAATGATGACCCACTTTGAGAGGTAAGTTCAAATATAAGAAGAGTGGATACGGATGCTGAGTAGCCAAAGAGGTGGACTGTGCTAGTTATTTCTTCTTATTTTAGTGTGGTTGGCTATGCTGGGGGTTGGATTATGAAAACACATTACTCCATTAGATAGCTTCCTCCTGGTACCTGTCAGACTGGAAGGATGAAAGACTCTTTCTTCCAGTTTGCCATCCTATCTCTGTTCTGCAGCAATAGTGCATTATCCTGGAAACAGGAGTTGTTTCCAGTTCCTAGATTCCCTTTCTGCTCCTGGATCAACCTCTATATACCTCCTCAGAGGCACCAGATTCAGATGGGACATGTTCCCCTCTTTGAAATTTTAAGCTCCAGTTTAAGTATCATAGCAGCATGCTTATGGTGTTTGGAATTTGGAGGCCATAGCTTAAGAACTTGCATCTTCTGCCTCTGTGAACATTTTCCAAATGTTTGTCCTTCAGAAACAACTCATTCCTCCTGGGTTGTAAAGTAAGCCTGCTGACTCCAGAAAGAGGGCAATCTTCTGCCTCCAGGCATGTGGCTACCTCTGTGCTTTTTTGTGGCAGAAAACCCTTCATCCCAGCAAGTTCCCTGGAAAGCCCCAGGGTCTCCTCAGGTGTAGGAGGGATACAAGGGTTTCCCCTGAGGCTCCCCAGTGCAGCCAACAGAAGAGAACAAAAGGGCAGGGTGAGCTGCATGCCCTTATCTTCAGCCCACAGCCTGAGACAAGAAGATGAAGCAGTGATCTATGCTGACCTTTCTTTCCAGCCGCCTGGCAGCCTTTCCCTTGGAAAATGAAACTTTCCACAGTGTCTGTCTTAATTATGCACGGACACAGTTGATTTGCATATCCAAATACTCAGGGCTATGAAGCGGACAAATAATTGCTGCCTGGTGGTTGGCTACAAGAAGAAGAAGAAAAAGGCAAAACATTCAGTGTCTTCTCGCTTGTGTGCTTTCAGTATCCACAGGGCCCACATCTGCAAATTCAACCCACCAGAGAGTGAAGGTATTTGGAAAAAACTGCATCTGTACTGTTTTTTCTTGTCATTGTTTCCTAAACAATACAGTGTAGCAACTATTTGTATAGCATTTATATTACATTAGGTATGTCATCTAGAGATGACTGAAAGTACAAGAAGAATGTGTGCAGGTTATACCCAAACATCATTTCAGATATGGGAGCTGATCTTCCATAAATGCCGAGGGACAACTGTACTATCTTGCGTGAATCAACTTCCCCTAACAAAACCGTAATTGCAGAATGGACTTAATTCAGTTGTCCTTATTTCTTTATTCCCTGCAGCTTCACATACTTCTTGCTGCCTCTAGATGTTTTTAGCCTTTTAGAGAATAACTGGACAGTTAGTATCTCTCATGAATTCACTGTAGGGCCTCGAAACATTTCTATATGTACTTGAACCTTAATTTTCCCACTACTTAAAAATAGGGAATTTGGATGAGATTTTCTTTGAAGACATTGCCAGTTCTGTAAATTCTAAAGCTCCATGTTATAGACTGAATTGTACCCCTTCCCAATTCCTATGTTAAAGGCCTGACTACCAGTGTGACAATATTGGGAGGTCAGGCTTTTGAGCTAGTTACAGTTAGTTATGGCCATGAAGGTGGACCTCTGATCTGAGGAGATTGGTGCCCTTAGAAGATGAAGAAGATGCACTAGAGCACTTGCTGTTTCTACATGCCACATGAAGGTGTGGCAGCCAGACAGCCACCTACAAGCCTGGAAAAGAGCCCTAATCAAGACTCAACCCCAGAGGGCCTCCGGACCTGTGAGAAAATAAATTTCTATCATCTAAGCCACCTAGCCTGTGATATTTTGTTGTGGCAGCCTGAGCTACTAATAATTCTGCCTTCCCCACAGAGTGATGTGGGTTAGCTCTGTCATTTCCTTAGACTGCAGTGTCCTTACTGGCAAGTGAGGAGGCTGAAACAGGTTAGATTAAAGATCCCTTCCACATTTGAAGTTCTCTGGCTCTAATTATCCTGTAACAGATTGTATTGTCCCTCTGGAGATGCTTTCAATCTTAAAAATATTAAAGTAAGTCTCTATTTTTGTCCAAGCAATAGAAAGCAAACTTGAACATAAGTAAAGAAAGAATGGGTCAGCTCAGAGAACTCCAGGGATGGTCTCACTGCCAACACTCAGGGAGGACAGGGGTACATTTGAGTCTTTGGAGTTGCTAGATCATGCGCTCCAAGCTGAGGTAGGCGGCCTCTCACTTCGCTGCTCTTACATTAACCCGTTTGCTTTCACTGTATTTATTTCCCATGGACAGGAGACTGGGTTCGTCATTACTACAATGAAGTACCTGAGTCTGGATAACTTTGTAAAGAAAAGAAAAGGCTTGGTGCTGGATTCTGCAAGGCAAAGGCCTTGTGGTAGATGATGTCACAGTGATAGGCATGTGTGCATACAAAACAAAAACTGAAAAATTTTAGTTCTTCATCTAAGTGATGAGGATGTGAGTATTCTTTTTTTTCTGTTATATTTCCTATTATTATAAAGACTACATATTGTATTATATCAGGTAATGAGTTAGGCCAGTGACTCCTCATAAGACTGGAGCCCTCTCATTAATGCAGGGTTTGACTTTATGCAAATGAGCTGGACTACTTCTTTCAGTAACCTGAGCAGCCTAGCCTTCTGCATCAGTGTGTCTGGAACTCTTACAAAATCTCAATTTCTTTTTCTTTTCTTCTTTTTTTCTTTTCTTTTCTTTTCTTTTCTTTTCTTTTCTTTTCTTTTCTTTTCTTTTCTCTTTTCTTTTCTTTTCTTTTCTTTTCTTTGTTTCCTTTTCTTTTCTTTCTTTCCTTTCCTTTTCCCTTTCCTTTCCTTTCCTTTCCTTTCCTTTCCTCTTTCTTTCTTTTTTCTTTTTTTTTTC
>RJWT010051969.1:0-10625 GCA_004365215.1 Cuniculus paca
CAGTATTAGGTAAACATTGCTCTATAATAATAAAGGCATATTGTTGTAAGATCAGTTAAGCTCATCATATTTTTACCTCACTCTTGGAATCCTGAAGTTCGGCTTCCTTTGTGTATCTCTGTGGACATTCAAAGATCATAGTCCTGGTACCTTTTTTTGTGAGACATTTGTCCTCATAACTAGAAGAAACTCTCTGAGAACTTAAAGGAAGATTTGGATAGTAAATCTAAATTACTCCTTTAGGGAATTTGTGTACTTGTCTTCTCTAAAAGTTGTATTTCTTTGCTTTAAAAGAAAAAAAAAAAACTCCATCTAGGATTTAAAAAAAAAAAAGACCTTTTTATTTTCACATGTCTTAATTGAGATCCAAGGTTTGTGAAAGTCAATTTTCACAATCCTTTGCCTGGTACCTTGCTCATTTGTGTCTGTTACTATGTTAGGGACCCTAATTATGCTATAAAACTGATATGCTTATTTATGGTTCCTAATGGCTACATCCACTGTGGCGTTGCCTCCAGGCCTATTGTCTAGAATCAAAGTAAAAAGAACAATCCCTAGTGTTCTACCCAGAGTTGCATATACTGTAGAAGCAAAAACCAAAGACTTAACACATAAGGGAAGCAAAACCGTGAAAAGTCCATTTCCAAAATTAACAAATAGAGAAAGTCTGAAAACTGCATGCCCTAGGGCTCCATTACCTCTTCAAGAAAAACCAGGATCTAACTTTTCACTCAGAAGTTTCCATCCCAGGCCACCTCAGCAGCAAAACATTTCAATTCTATTATTTAAGGAATGGTTTGAAATATTCCCCAATTCAGTTTAACACCTCCCAAAGCACTTTCTGCAGTGTGTGAGTGCACCACCAAACGGCCACAAACAGGTAGGCGTAGCTGGGAAGACAGGGGAGGTTGCATTTGTTTGGCAGCTTCCTCCAGGCTATTACAGAGTTGAGACTGCAAGAAGTTAAAATGAGAAGTGCTTCCCCACAATGAACTAGCAGACTAGCAAAGAGCACAAGGCCCAGTTCCACCATAGTAAAGGGCATAGCAGGAACTCGGTGTGCCTCTTGTCTGTCCCAGCTCCTCCACAAGGTCACACACTAAATCACGGCCTAAGGGCCATGCTGCAACATGAACTGTGACCCTTTAGAACCCCAGCCAGGAAGCCACAAACAGCTACTTCAACCCACCTCCCCTACTTACATCTAATAGTTTAAGTAAACAAGATGAAAAATAAATGAGGTTGTCCTGAAGCTATCAAAGGCCTCCCGACCTTACCTTTCCAGAGGATTTGGGGCTAGTCAGCTTTACCTCCCTGCTACTTCCATTTGCCACGAGTTGTTATATTAAAGTCAGGCTCAAAACTGCTTAGGCCTATAATCCACAATCCATTTTTCATTTAACTCCTAAACGTTAAGATAAATAGAAACCTCATCAGTAAACATTGTGACAGTTATCTTTTAAACTGCCATTTATATAAACTTAGGCACATCCCTTTCTAAATCACACTCAGATGTATGAGTTGTTCGAATATAAACATATTTAGCAGAATTCTGTCATTTCCTCATATGTATATTCATTGGCAAATGATTCACTTCATACATCTTCATAAACCTGAGAAACTGTCTTTTGAGTTATTCACAGATTCAAGGATGATGCCAGCACATTCAGAACTCACAATGTATGCAGGGCCAGCACTGGGGAAAAGTAGCCAGAAGTCATAGCTCTGGGATCATTTTAATCTGTCGTTGGGTACAAGAAATGTCACTGAGGTTCACCTGAAATGAAATTATCCCTTTCTCTTAGCTTGTTTTGTACCACCTAATCCTCTAACTCTTTATTAAACATTATCTTTCCCATCTGCTCTAGTGAACGCGCAACACCTTGTGGACCAACTCCGGGCTGATTAGTTTTTATGGGCAACATGATCTCAGTTTTATGCACATTCTTAGGATTATCTCAAGGACAAAGAGGATGAACAATCCATTAACTATAATAAGCAACTACATATCTCAAGGTGGCTACAGCATATATTTGATTTCAAAAGAAAAGCCTGAATTAAAATATATCTGTCCAGAAATGTCTACCTCCAACACAGAGAAACAGCATTTTCTGTGCTCCATGCTCTGGTGAGCGATACTACTCAAAAATCACATCTCAGCCCCACTCAATCAGGCTTTGCAGCCTTTAAATCTTATTTTAAGATCTGACACCACAGCAAGAAAAAGGTCTTTTTGAAACCTCTCTTTCTGATTATCTGTGGGTAAGGCTTGCAGAGTGCACATACAAACATACACACACACACACACACATACACACACAGTTTTTAAAGAAAAATGCATTGTTATTACTTTTTCAGAAAACTTATTTTCTCAGTTACTTTAGAATTATATGTGACCCACTGCTTAAATTTACAAAACATCAATTATGAAAATTTAATCAAATACACAGTGTTAGCTGAGAAAACTAATTCATGTTGCTAGTTGGTGTTAATTACAGATATTAAAACAACATTACTGTTGTTTATTTGAACATTTTATTCTATGTAGAGTAATCCACTAGGACTTCATCTGCCCACATCCTAATTTACATGTGAACATCATCATAAAGGTCTTTGCTTACTTGATTTTCCTTAGAACTACTTGTCCATACTTATCTCTCTTTGCACCACTGTTTTACTGAAGAGCTCAGTTTATTTTCTTGACTTACCTTTCAAACAAAAGTATTTGCTTTTTCTATTACTATAAAGTTTTATGGTCCCATGATATCAGTTATGAAGGCGGCTGATCACATTGTCTACATTAATGGCAAAATTTATCTGGTCACATGTCTTCATGGATTATTGATTTCATTGAGGCGAGAGATGTCACGTGTCTCCTTGCAACTTCTATCTTAAAGTAATTAAAACTAGCTTTTTTAGCAGTTTGAACGTTATTTTGCAGTGAATTGGAAACACCGCATGCTGCAGAAAGAAAGAAATACCAATCACCTGCTTGGCTTTATGCAATGCAAGGTGTGAAAACAAGTATAGGAGTTAATCACTTACACAGAGTGAGGGCTTTCAAGTTCTTGCATATGGTTCCTTATTCACTACTTTGCTTAAGGAAAAAGAAATGCTAAAATTCAGAGCTGACTGTCATCTCCTTATTGCAGTTCAGGGCCTTCCTTCACAAGTAAAAGGCAAAGTAAAAACCAAAATAAAGAACCAAAAAGCTGAAATGGGCCCGGGATATACAGAATGCACCACCCAGGCGTGGAGGCCACTGGGGACAGAAGGTAAAGGAACATGTTAGTCAGTTTCAGTCCCTGTAACCAAGTACCTGAAAAAAACAATCTAAGCGAGCAAGATTTATTTTGGCTCACAATTTGAGAAGTTTCAGCCCATGGTCAGCTGATTCCTTTGCTCTTAGGCACATGCGAAGCAGAAACATCATAGCTGAAAGGCATAGAGGAATTAAGTTGTTCACCCTATGACAAACAGGAAGCAGAGAAAGATCCAGAGAGAAAGGGGCCAAGTACAGGATATAGCCTGTGACCAACTCCTCCAACTACACTCCACCTCCTAACAAACGGTTCAGCTACCAGCTCATCAATGAACTGGTGCATTGATGAAGTTAGCATCCTCCAGATCTAATCACTTCTCTATGCTGCACCACTGAACCTTGCTGCACTGGGGATCAGGAATTCAACACATGAGCTTTTGGAGGAACATTCTACAACTAAACCACAAGGGGCAAACATAAAGAGGAGAATTAATTTTCACTGGATTCCTTTTTGTTCCATTTGAACATTTTACCTGATATTCACAATATTTTAACAACAATTAATGTATAGGTGACTAAACAGCGTTTGCCCCATCCAAGAACTGTGACAGCCCGTACTTATGCTGAAGATCCACACTCACGAACTGGCACAGTGACCTAGGTTGGGACCCAGAAACACTGCCCCTCACTTCTTTGGTTCCTGCTTCCTCAGAGATGTCCACAGCCAGTTTTCAAGAAACCTTCTGATGTACTGAATACAAATGAATAACAACAGTTTAGTTTTCATACATATCCACCAAAAAGCAATACCAGACTGCCACGGTCCTTTTAAATCTTCATTGTGAGAACACTGAAAACAAATTTCCCCGCCTTGAACAACTGGCAGCAGGAGATGTCTGTGTGTGTTCCATGCCATAGGAAGGGGAAGAATCCAGACAGGGAAGGGAAAGAGGGATAAGACTGTGGATAGAAAGCTCATCAAACGTGCAGGATCCTGTGCAAGAAAATCACAGCATGACCGGCCAGTTGTGACCAATGTAATCTCTGGGCAGTATGTTGAGAGACTGTATCCTTGTACCCCCCCTTTCTGATGCCACTGGTGTCTACTTGATTTCCAAGCATGGTGATATGTGTAAAATATGAACACCATATTTCTTCAAGGAAGTAGTGCCGCAATTCTATCAAGCAGGACCCTGGACTGGGGAAAATATGTCAGCACATTTCTTTGCATACTTTCTGTGAGGTTGCTCTAAGCATAGACTGATTTTACTCCATTCTGCCGTATTAGTGCCCCACTTTTGATACTGCTTTGAACCTAAATTTTCTCCTTCTATTCATGCATGCATGCATTAGAACACCGTAAGACAAAAGATTGCTTACTTGAGAATTAAATTTTTCACCTTTGGGTGGTTAGTAAGGCCAAACTCATTAATCTCCTATTTGCTGTTTTCTGCAGTATAATTACATGGCACCAACCAGTGAAATTGCTAGTTAAAGGCTTGTGTTATGACTCTATGACTGCGCTGTATGTCCATGTCATCCTGAAGAGAAGTTGGCATGGGAACACTGGCTCCCATTACTGAATAATTCTAGCAAGTATCTACTGTAAGGCATCTGGTCCGTATCCATCTGAGCAATCACTACCTTAACATTAAGCATCTCACTGTTGCACAACCGTGTGGATAATTTCACATTACCAAACTCTACATTTAAAAATGATTACAACTGTATATTTCATGTTATGTATTTTTTACCACAATAAAAAAAAAAGATTAAGCATAATTGATTTTTCTCCCAAAGTAGACACACCCAGTAATAAATACCTGCTGTACACACCTCTAACACTAGAGAACAGTACAAAGTTGTAAATGAAAGGCCTCTTCATCATCTTTCCTAACTAGGATATTCACTGTTACCAGCTTGGTATGTATCTTTAGAGATAACCCTTATGCACATAGAATGAGAGCATACTGTGTGTGTGGCATCAGATTTCAAAATAGCTAGTAGAGAATATTTCAAATAAGCTTCACACAAGGATAAAGGTTTATGGTGACAGATATGACAATTACCCAGATTTCATTATATAGTACATACTTATTTGACATGTAACACTGTACCCTGTAAATATGTATAATTACTGTCTTCCAAGTTAAAATAGATATATTTAGAAAAGAATTATTTGTATTGAAAGTAACAAAATCTAACTAAAACCAGGTGGAACACAAAATACCTTACATAACTAATAATTCCACATCTGTATCCAGCTAGTTTCAGGCATAGATCAATACAAACTCAAAGGCTACCAGGTCTTGGTTTCTAGCTATGTCTTACCTATGCCACTGTCCATATCATCAGGACTCAGGATCTACACAAGCTCCTTCAGCAGCGCCAAACTCACATCTCAGGTTCAAGTCCAGCATCTCTTCCTGCTAATTCTTATACAAGTGTTGTGATTTACACGGACCAATCATGGTTTATTTAAGTGTTGATACCTAAACCAACCAATAAGGTCAGGAAAGTGAAATATTCTGTTTGGCCAGGTTTGTGTCTTACATGCACCCAGAGAGTCAGCTGTCAAACCTATTACAAATATAAAACTCATTCATTTTTAATGGTTACATAGTATCTCATTGTATGCTTGCACCATAATTTATTTTAACAGTCCCATATTAACATTTAGGTTCTTTCCAATTTTTCAATAAGATTTTTATGAATGCTCTTGTACATTTATCTGATTATTTCCTTATGATGAATTCCAAGAAGTATAATTGCTGAAACAAGAGACATGTTTCAAATTTTCATATACATTGCTAGAATACCTTTCAAAATGATGTAACAGTTTTTACTAACAGAATGTATGAGAAAGCTTGTTTCTCTATACCCATCATTGGATATTATCATTTTTTCAACTTTGCCTATCTAAATGATAAAAAATGATATCATTGTACACTTCTTGAGCTGTGGATGAGGATGTGCATCATGTTTATGGTTGTTATTATTAAACTTTGTTTTCAACATTTCTGAACATTTTGACTCTACTTAGAGACTCTGTCCTACACTCTGTAAGACAGGAAGGAAAAGAAGTGAATTGGGCTGGGGATCTAGCTCAGGGCCCTAAGCGCCTGCCTGACAAGTGCAAGGTTGAGTTCAATCCCCAGTGCTGCGAAAAAAAAAAAAAAAAAGAAGTGAATCGAAGCAATATGTTATTATCTCCTACCAAAATGAGTGCTAATATTAACAACAACTATTTATTTAGGGCTTTCTATACATCAAGCACTTTATATACTGTATCTTTTCAAATTTTTCAATCTTATGGAATCCTAAAAGTTATAAGGACTATTATTATTACCCTTTTTTTAAAAAAAGGAGAATCTGAGGTTTGAAAAGGTTAAGTAATAACAAGACGGAATAAGGAATCAGCTTGAATGAGGGTCTATATGAAGCCAAAGTCTGTGCTTTTAAAGTCCCTCCCCTATGTTCCTAAACTCAATATGGTGTTTTAATTCTCATATTAATATGGTCCACTGTCCCTCATCTATTGAATTAGAACATAAAATAACCTTAGACACAGAATGAGATTGCTCCGTAGCTAGCAACCCTGAGGATGTTAACCAAAGGGAAGAATGTTACCTAAACTCTATCTGTCTTGCTGGGAGCTGAAAGGCAACTAGGAACGCTGAGTGTGCATCACTCATCTTGAAGCCTCATAAAAGAAGGGAAATTGTATTTGCAAGTCCAATTTCTGAATGTTTGAGGAAGCCTTGCAGGAACACTGCAAGGAGGAGTTAAAATGAGGACCCTGAGAGAGGATGTGGATAATATAGTGTGTGGGGCTCTCCACTGCAGGGTATGTAAATACTTTATACACTAATTCAATTACATTTTCAGATTATGCAGGAAGACTGATTTAAGCAACAGCCTGCACTGCTGTCCTATCACCCATGCATACATGCAGGAGGACAGAGTTAAGAGAGCTGGGTTGACCTTAACTCTACATTCCTTGACTTTTATGGGCTTAAGTTGGAACTTTAATGTTTTATTAATGTCGAGTTTTTGGAGTTAGTATTCAAAATGTTTCAAGCTGAGATACGATGGGTCTCAAATACCTGGAATCTGTTCACATTGGCAGGTAGTAAAAAAAACTCTGCTATTTTAGACAATTTTCCAACCACTAAAAAACTCAGTAAGACTATTTTTGCATAAATTACTATATAAAGGATTACTGACTCTGCAAAGATGAAAATATTTAATTTGCAATTATTAATAAATTGGCATGTATAATGCATATAATTATAACCTTTTGAAAGCCCCTGTTGCAATGTGTAACTAAACACATTCTTAAATTAGTCATCTTCAGAGGAAAGGCAATAGAAACAATAAATAAGGAGATTTGCTCAAAGCATAAAGGAAACCAGCTAACCCTTGTAAATGCCTCAAAAAGTCAAGGGATTCAAGAGTATCTTTCTTATTATTTATATCGTGCATTGATTTATGCAAGTCCCTTCCAAAACCTTAAGGGTCTGCTTGTACGTATTATTTTCTAGTAAGAAATTCAAAGATGAGTCAAAGTTCCAATTTACAGTAAAAAAAAACTTTTCTATCACACTGATTCTCTTATATTTCAAGAGGTTTGGCCTTTGGAAAATGGCAAGATTTATGCAATATTTTTTGAGAGTTAAGAAGGAGTTGCACTGAGGGTTAATTTCAGTCTTACTGCATCTCAGTAAATAAGTGTATTTGATGATCTGTATTTTTATTGAAAGTATTTTTAAAGACAGAGTTAACTTTTGAAAGGCCAAGGATCTATGTGCTATGAAAATTTTAATCAGAGTATTACCATTAATGAGTGTTAACACTTTTCGGTGTTACTTCTGTTTTTGCCACCATTTATATAACTTACTTTACCTCTTTCCCAGTTCATTTGCAATACTCACAGGTTTTTATTGGGGAGATTTTTATATTTCCAGAAACTGAAGATTTGGAGTTACACATTTCCATATTCATAAATGCCTTGACTATGAAGAATAAAGTGAAGAGATTTAAACTGGGCAAAATCACTGCTTATAAAACAGTCACTCAAGAATAATCATCTCAACTAAAGCAACCATTTTTGCAAAGAAAAAAGGGGCCAAATTCTGTCCTTGGATGTGCACACACAGCTCCTATTAGCTTCTGAAAACAGCTGTGTGAGTGTAGCCAAGGACTGTGTTTAGCTCAATTTGGTCTAATTTATCCAGACCACTGCAGCCATGAAAGATAAAGGTGGATTATAAGATATTTTGCATGTCAGAACAGTAGCATGGCTGTGCTTTTCCAGTCCCCAAGGCTTTCTTCATCAGGCCAAATGTCAGTGATCACATCTGAGAAGTTTGCAAAGCATATAGATCAAATTGGCTTCTCATGCTACTTGCTGGAGTTGGCAACCCAATCTCAGAGGAGGCCACTCTTTCTGCTTTGGGGGCCAAACTAGCAAATTAGATTTACCAAAAAGAAACAGGCTTAGTCATATGCAAATGAAGTAAATGCTAAGACAAGAATAAAAGCACATTGATTTTAAGCCGTTTTTTAAAAGCCCAATCAGAAGATACTGAATTAATATGTTTTAGATAGTTTTAATTCCCTTGTTTATAAGACATATTCCAAGAAGAAAAAGGTTTTACAGTGTGCTAGATTCAATTTCCCTCAGAAGCACTGATACTTATATACATAGAAGTCCGCAGTGGTTATTGGCTCCAGAATGGGGTCTTAAATCAGAGGACTGGCTTTCTCTAAGTCATCACTTACAAGATTGGTGAGGCATAGATTCCCTTACCGAATTTCTACCTCTGTGCACTATACATATCTTGAATACCAGATGCCCCATCTTTATTAGACAATTATAACAGAACCACTAGCATCTTCTTTTTTGTTTTTTTTCCTTTGGCATTTCATACCAAAAGAAAGAGAGAAAGAGAGAAAGAGAGAAAAAGAAAGAAAGAAAGAAAGAAAGAAAGAAAGAAAGAAAGAAAGAAAGAAAGAAAGAAAGAAAGAAAGAAAACTTGGTAAACTGCATCGTAATTCATGTCAAACAACACACTGCCACGTGTACTCTGTTTGCAGCAGCTAATGGATCTCAGGGATGTTTGTTCTTGTGGTGGACACTTATTTGACTTTTTTTTATTTTAAAGAAAAAAACAGTGGTACAAAATTTCAAAATAAGATTGTAAGACAGTAACAATGGTTAGTATATTGCAAAATTGTTGTCTTCAAAGTAGTTGCTCATATTACAAGATATAAGCATGAAAAATTGATCTAATAATATAGACACAAACCTTTCTTTTCAATGAATGAATAGCAATTAGTAGTATAACTATCTTAACTATTTTGTATATATATATATATATATATATATATATATATATATACTTTTTTCTTTTCCCTTCTCTCTTTTTTCCTTTCCCCCATCTCAGTTTCTCTTTCCTTTTTGATAGTTTTTTCCCATTTCACAATATCTATTGTACACTTTGAATCTTATTTACTCATTCAGCTTCTTACACTACAGAGACAATATGATGTTTACACATGCGAGTCTGATTTATTTCACTTATGAGTATGGTCTCAAGTTGAATCCATGTCCCTATAAATGTCTCAAGTTTATCCTTCGTTATAGCTGAGTAGTACTCCGCTGTGTAAAATACTACATCTTTGACATTTCTTATTCTCTGGTACTTTTAGAATGCTTCTTGTCTGCTTTGTGTGACTGGGATCTGTTCCAGGTATATTTACATGAGTAAAATGCTTATGATGCCAATAAAAGACTTGACATGAATATAAGATGTATCACAAAGACTATCTCAGAATTCTGGGGACATTCCAAGAACAGATTAAAGGAGGAAAAGAGATTTATGAGTAGTTTGTCAAATTTCACAAAATGTGAGATGATATCTTATGCAAAGATTTTACCACTCTCTGGAGAAAACAAAAAAAAATTTTTTTTTTACTTGCTTTGTCTTAGTTACTTTTCTTCGTTGCTGAGACAAATACCTGACACCAAAGTGAAGCAAGGAAAGGTTTATTTAGCTCACAGTTTCTGGAGATTTCAGTCCATAATCAGCTGGCTCCAAAGCAGGATGGCATGGCACTGGGGCAGCACTTCAAGGCAGCAGCCAGAGCAAAAGAGAGACAGCAAGCCTCTTCTCTACCCTTATATTGTACACAGGCCACCACCCCCCACCTTCAGGGTGGGTGTAACACTCACAAAAGGTCCTTGTCTTCCTTTGCACAGGATGAGGATATTTACAAAGTAAGAACCCTGGCTTCCAGCTGAGTCTCTCAGTTAAACTTCTAAACTGCTCAAGTTGACACAATGTATTAACCATAAGAT
>RJWT010051970.1:0-10627 GCA_004365215.1 Cuniculus paca
GTTGTCACTGAGAATGGCTGCAGTTCACTCTGGGAGACCTCTGGTCTTTACTTCTTCCTAGTTCTGGAGAGGAAGATGGTGTGCTGCTCAGTCTCCAGGAGAACCTTGTCACGCTGGCTTCCTGCTATGAACTCGGCTGTTCTCATTGTTGCAGAAGCTCAGGACCTTGTTACTGAGGATGGCTGTGGTTCTTTTTGGGGGAGTCCTGGTCCTTGTTTTGAGCATTGCTTCTTGATTACAGTGCAGAACCCTCAGCCTGCTGGCACAGATCCTTCATCCTGCTGACCCAGACTTTCTGGCTTCCACCGCTGAAGTTGGGGCCTTCCAGAGCAGACCCGTGAAACAGACGTGTGTGAGTCACTGTCATGGGTTTTAGGCCTCCAGTAGGACTCATAGGAGACTTTGTCATGGGCTCTAGGTCTTTAGCTGAACTCAGGCAGGATATTGCTATGGGATCCGGGATCTCTGCTGAATTTTCTAGGTCTTTAGTGTGTGGACAGATTTCCTGCACTTTCTTTGTATTTGACTCCTTGGGTGACCACTATAAATAATACTATAAATTATGAGTACTGTATGTAATTGTTTTCCTTGCAACCCTGACTACAACATGGGAGTTAGGATTTCAACATACATTTCTGGGGAACAGAGTCAACTCATAATAGTCTTCCTTCTAGCCCCACAAAACTCATGTCCCTTACACATTCAAAATACATTCACCCCATCCCGACACCTTCAGAAATCTTAACTATTTTAGCATTAAATCTAAATCCGAAATATCATCTAAATACCATTAATTCAAGGTCCCAAATTTCATCATTTAAATGAGTTGTAGAAAAGACTCAAAGTGTGATCATACTGAGCATACATTCCTCTTCATCTATGAATCTGAAAAACTAGGAAATAGTAACATGGCTACAAAATACAATACCTGGGCATCTGAGAGACAGTCCCAATCCACAAGGGAGAAATTGGAGGACAAAAGGAGTAATGGGCCTCAAGCAAACCCATTAGATTTCTAGGCTGAGAACAATTGCCTGACTCTTTTTCCCCTGGACCATTCCTCCGGCACTCTGTTGGGCTACTGGGACAGCGGCCCCACCCTGGGGAGGTCCTGTCAACAGAAGCCTCTGCATCCATCGTCTTGAAGATTTTCTTCCTTAATTTTGTTTTGTCTCTTTCAATCCAGACCAGTAATATTTCTGCTGGTATAAAACTCTCAAAGACCTCATCGGCCTCTCAGGCAATCACAGGGACCCAAGCCATCAGACAAGAGGGCCCTCCAAGGATCTTTCCTAAACAACTGCCTCTCTATTTTTGGCTTTTGCTGTGACTGTTCATTACGCCCATGAGTCACACGCCTCATTTTCCCAGCAGAGTTGTCGAGTCTAACTCTTGGCTACTGCTAGAGCACACTACCTAGAATTTTCCAAATCATCAAGAGCATATTCCTTTTTGCTCAACAGTTCCTTCTTCAGTTTTTCCTCTTTTCTTTCACACTTTACTATAAGCAGCAAGGAGAAATCAGGCTTCCACATTTGATCTGCAAACTTCCCCAGCTAAATATGCAAGTTCTTCATCACATGCGAGTTCTACTTTCCTCCCCCGGTGGTACAACATAATTCAGCCAAATTCACTGCTACTTTAGAACAAAGATCACCTTTCCTTCAGTACCCAATAACATCTTCCTCCTTTCCGCTGAGACCTCACCAGAATCACTTTCGATGTTCATCATTCTAGCAACATTCTGTTCACAATGATACATGCATTCTCTAAAACGAGAAACTTTCTCATGGCTACTCTCACTTCCTTTGAGCCCTCACCAGAATTGCCTTTAATGTCTATAATTCTTAAAGGTTACCTAGGCTTTTCCTCAATGCTTCAAAATGCTGCTAGCTTCCACCCATTACACGATACCAAAGCCACTTCTACATTTTTTCACACAGCTGTTATAGAAGCACTCTACTTTCCAGTGTCAAAATTGATACCAAACATTTCGCTGGTCTCTCTGATTCCTTGGGAGACAAAGAAACATGCCATTGAAATGAGTCATCCTGACCTTAGTCCACAGCACCCAAATAGCAAGTATGACTACTAAGAATAAACTGGGAGAATGTCAGCCTCCTCATTTTTAATAATTGTCAGTATATATTAACCACCGTTGCCAGTAAGAAGGGGCAGATGGGAAATGTTGGGTAGAGTGTTGAATTAAGTAATCCGGATAAAAATACTTTTAATACTGAGTCATGGTGAGCTAGAATATGGAGATCATTTCCCTTCAACTCTTTTAAAAGTGCATACAGTAAATGTACATGAACTATATAGAGATGACTAAATGAATTAGTAAAATATCTCATTGGGAAAGTATACAGACAGAATATATTATGAGCAGAATCTAACTGAGCTGACCAAGTGTTTCTTACAGTGGACATCTGTAAATATGTAATTTAATTAAGGAAAGATAAGGATGATTTATGAGTTTTCTTATGTAATTCTGTCCTGATAGAATACTTTTAGACAATGTAATTCCTTAATGGAAAGATCTTTTTGCAACCTTTGGAGAAATATAGTTTTTAATCTCTCCTTATTCTCATAACATAAACTGATTGTAGAGAACCCTTTCCTGGCCTCGTTGCAGTTCAGGAAGGTTTATAATTCTAATCCCATGGAGAAGTTACTGGAATTCTAATCAGTTAATTCCGACTTACCACTTTCAGTGCAACCCATGGTAAGAAGAAAAACACTGAGACATATACATAGTTGTGGGTAGCCAAGGGGTCCTAAATCCAGCCAAGATGGTGGTTCACTGGAACAAAGGCCTTGACTCAGAGCCCCTCCCAGGTTTTATTGATCCTCCATGAGGGGAGTGGGTTGGGAATGGGTGGCAGTAAGAGTGGCGGGAAATACGTGACTGCCATGACCACCATGAGCTGGGCTAGGTAGGAGGTCTGAGATCACCTCTGTGATATGCAGAGAGCAAGAAATGCAGACAGAGAAATCTGCATAACAACTGAGATAATAGCTAATAATTTGGGGTCGATGCTTCAGTTCCTATACACAATCCTTTTTGCCCTGGGAACTCAAGAGTCTTTCTCAAGGTTCAGTCCCAGCCCAGTATGGAGCATGACTCTCCATTCCTCCTGGCTCAACCACATATTTGGGGAGTCACTGGGTGGGGTAACACTGACCTGTTGCTTTGCCTTAGAGATTATACCCTCAGCCAGCCCAATTTGTATTGCTTAAAGCCAATTGAAGGGATAAAGAAATAACCTAGCCAGCTCTGTACGTATCAATACATGGAGACAAGGCCAAGTTTATCCAAAATAGAGGTAGTTGTTCCTCTTTTCAAGGAGAGTCATCTCTGTGGTTCCCCATAGCTGATGACTGATTACACATTTTTTTTATTTTTTGGTCTTTTTGAGACAGGGTCTCACTATGCAGTTCAGGCTGGCTCTGAGCTCACTTTGTAGCCCAGGCTGGTCTCGAACTTGCAACAACCCTCCTGCCTCAGCCTCCTGAGTGCTGGGATTATAAGCATGCGCCACCACATGCAGTTTGATTGCACATTTTATATAGATAACCAACAGTCTAAACTAGCTGGGTTAGACATTGTAAGCTTTTATTTTACCAGCAGTGCACTGGACTTTACAATTCCCAGGTGACTGGGCCTAGATCAGATTCTCAATAAAATACACAGCATTGGTTGTTTTAGATGATACTCAGATGAATGATTTGGGGATGATATATGTCAATATGCAATGTATATGCCATTGTTGCCCGTGATTGACATGTTTAGAATTTTTGTTGTAGTTTTCTTCTTTTTCTTCTTCATCGTCTTCATCTTCTTTTCTTTCTTTTTATCTGTGAATAAAATGGATTTTAAAAAATAGATGCTACCCAGAATATCCTCTCCATTGAACTGATATACTTTTTTTTTTTTTTTGTGGCACTGGGGATCGAACTCAAGGCCTCACATTTGCCAGGCAGGTCGCTAAATCCCCGGCCCTTGTGTTTTTGAGACAGGGTCTCACTATGCTGTTCAGGCTGGTCTTGAGCTCACTTTGTAGCCCAGCTGGTCTCCAACTCGCAACAATCCTCTTGTCTCAGCCTCCCACATGCTGGAATTACAGGCGTGCGCCACTGGGCCCGGCTGAACTGGTTTACTCCTTACAAATAGTAAAGTGAATAGTTTTTATCATCTTTTCATCAATGGTCCTCAAAAGCATTAAAGAATGTCAAGCAGCTAGGATTAAATACAACTGAGAAAACAATCTATCTCATGGCCTACGTCACAGTGAGAGCTGGAGGGTTCATGAGATGCCCACCGCTGGGAGCGGGCACCAGCCATGCAGCCTGCAGGCTCCAGGACTCTTCTGCTGAAAACTTGCTAGGATGGACCAACTTCCGGATTCAAATTCCACCATTTTCACTGCACCCAACTTCCGGGCAAGGCTAGGAATTTGCATTTTAACATAATTAGGAACAAATCAGGGCATTTGCTTGGTAACATTTTACCTGATTTTCCAATGACCTTTGAAACAACAGGTTCAAAAGTAACGAAAAACTACTATCTGCCCGAAATATTAAAAAGTATGCCAATAGGATGACCTGGAGTTAAAACCTCAGTGTTTGAATTTTTTTTCAGTTACAACTCCCCCATTAGTTTTAAAAACAGAGAAATGCCTTGAAATTAGAGAGAGAGCCCTATAGAAGGACTGCTTGAATCTTTCATGTCTAGTTTTGCTCCATTTAATTTCAGATAGGCCACATAATCAAAGGATATGGTACTTTTCATGTTTTCAAATTTCTTCCTACATAGTCATTAGTTTTCCATAGACCATAAAAAAAGGCTCTTCTATTCAACAGGGCTACATAGAACACTGACAGATAAAATAACAAGGCTAGTTTTTGAGGAGGAGGAGGAAGAGAAGAAGAAGGAGAGAAAGAGAGACAGAGAGAGAGAGAGACAGAAAGAAAGAGAGAGAGAAAAAGAAGAAAGAAAGAAAGAAAGAAAGAAAGAGAGAGAGAGAGAGAGAGAGAAAGAAAGAAAGAAAGAAAGAAAGAAAGAAAGAAAGAAAGAAAGAAAGAAAGAAAGAAAGAAAGAAAGAAAGAGAGACACCAGCAAGGGGCAAACTTGGTACCCAGGCTAATCAGAGTAATAGAAATACTGCAGAAGACTTGCCCTAAAAATTCCTGTTTGGTCACTTGTAATAGTCTCCCTAACATAGCCAAACCTCCCAATCCACCCATTTTGAGTTGACTTTCTACTTTTACAAACATTGGGGCAGAATCAGGAGTGACTGTCTCTCCAATGTGCAAAGCAGAAGCACCGTCTCTCTTGGCCTCCTGGTAAATAGCATCGCATCCATGCCACCGAATGCCTTTGATGGATGAGACACTGGCACAGACCCTGGGGGTGCAAAGCTGATCCCTATTCCCAAGGAACTCTAGAGCTATCAGGAAAATATGGTTATCAATACATTAATTCCTTTCAAAGTCGTCAGTATTACAAATTATATAGCTTACATTTGCCAAGGTCGTAGTTCATGCCAGGTGTTTTTCTAACATGTGTTACCATATGTAATCCTCATAACACATTGTTGTCTCCACTTTATAGGTGAGGCATCTGAGGTACAAAGAGGTCTGACAACCCGCCAAAGGTCACCTGTGTGTAAGGAGCAGAGAAGGGTTTGAGCTAATTTTCTGGCTCAAATCCATGGCCTTAACTGCCATCGCCATATCATCTTGCCAGAACCAGAATGAGATGGACCATACTGGAAGGAGGGAGAGGACTGAGAGAGGGCTAGGGGGCGTCATGGAGCAGGTGGTCAAGACTGAGTTGAGGACACCTTTCTAACCAGGACCTTACCATTCTCAACAGTTTTTCACTTTTCAGTGTTAGCAACATATATGGGGAAAAAATAGAAACAGGGACTAAATAACAGCCCAGAAAACTACTTCTAAGTGTTGTGTTTTCGTGTCATCCAAGATTCAATCATGTTTCTGCATCATGTAATTCTTCTGGAAATAGGTATTGTATTCAAAACAATGAAAGGACCTGGATAGATGACAGTTTAAATTAATTTAGGTTACTTGTGCTAAATGTTCACTTGTGCTTGATACTTAAAAAAGCAAGAATCTTGCCGGATTTGGTGGCTCACGCCTGTAATCCCAGCACTCGGAAGGCTGAGACAGGAGGATCGTTGTGAGTTTGAGACCAGCCTGGGCTACAAAGTGAGCTCAAGGCCAGTCTGAACAGCATAGTGAGACCCTGTCTCAAAAATACAAGGGCTGGGGATCTAGCTCAGTGGCCTAAGCACCTGCCTGGCAAGTGCAAGGTCGTGAGTTCAATCCCCAGTGCCGCAAAAAAAAAAAAAAAAAAAGCAAGAATCTATGTGTTTATACATCTTTACTCCCGAAAGGATATTTTAGTCTCCACGTTTAATTCCTCATTAAAATGGATTTCCTCTTCATCAATAATTGCATGTTAATAAGCTCATGATGAGGAAATGATACAGATGTTTGTTGAAAAAGCACGTCTGTCTTTCTGATCTAAAATCTACCAATCCTACCTGCTCACTTTCAGTCCAAGTTCTCTGCTTCAGGAGAAATCCCCTGGTTTTTTTCTAACTCTAAAAGACTAGAGTAGGATTTGACTAACCATATTTGAAAGTAGTTTTTCATTAATGACCTCACCTTCTTAGTGTATAAAAATTATTTCAATACTGAACTTCATTATCTGTGATCCACATCAGTATGCAAATGAGCATAGCATTGATATTTTACCTAGGTGACCAGGCAAATATACAGCAAATAACTATTTTGAACTGAATGTCAGAGAAAGAAATATATGCTGGTTAAACTTCTGTCTTTCCACATTACTTTTTAATGTTTTGTCAAAATTCCAATTAAAGTGTGAAATTGTACCCACTTTGTCAAAGGCAAATGGATCCTGAGAGTGACACGCATTAACTCCACCATGAAGGTATCAGACCCTTGGTTCATGTCATTCCCTGCTGTATCTATCCTCGATCTTGCCCTGTGGAATCTTCCAGAACACAAAACACATCTTTCCACTTTGGACATACTCTTTCCATAAAATCTATTTTTATTTTAAATATATTTGATTAGTTCATATTAACTTTTTAAAATATTGGGTTTAAATGTGATGGTGGGAATCCAGGTACTTGTTCCCAGACTTTTCCTCCTTCCTAGAGTGTGTTGAAACACTTTTCCAAAGGAAGTGAGGGTCTAGAGGGGGAACTGGGTATAGTGATGCAGACATTAATGCTTCAACATGAGTCAATTCAAGCACTCTAACAGAAGAAGCGTAGAGCTTTCTTTGAAGTCAACCCAACAATACACATGTGTTTTCCCAACCTAAAAAAAAAAGAAAAGAAAAAGAAAAAAACTTTCATATCAAATGAAACTTTGAAGATATTTATTTTGAAGTTGAATTGCTACACACCCAAGTATTTGTTGAAAAGTTCAAGACTCATTGTTGAGTTAATATTCTAGTTTCCCTTTCTGAAACTTCTCATTTCACGAATAGAAACCTATTTTAGGATTTGGTTCGTGTGAAATTCATTTCCACTGTAAGTACTTGCTTTGGGAAGAAACAAGTAAATCCTCTCCTTTCACCTTATGTGCTCATGTTTAGGGCATCTGTAGAAATGGTGAAAGTTCAGAAAAGTCACTATCTAAACCCTTTAAACTCAAATACTTTTTAGTTTCTCTGTGATAG
Source organism: Cuniculus paca (assembly GCA_004365215.1). Taxonomy (NCBI): domain Eukaryota; kingdom Metazoa; phylum Chordata; class Mammalia; order Rodentia; family Cuniculidae; genus Cuniculus; species Cuniculus paca. Next base: position 7,742 of record RJWT010051970.1, read on the forward strand.
TAAGTATCCTAATTAGTTACAAATTGCTAGGCAAAACAAAACAAATTTGTTGCTGACCTAGGCCTCCTATAAATTAAGTAGTGACTCTAAGAAAGAAAGATGAAAATAATAAGAAATGTGAGGAAATGATACAGATGTTTGTAGAAAAAGCACGTCTGTTGTCCCTTCAGCTCATAACACATTGCAGGAACACATTATATCTGCATAACACACCTTATAAAGTTCTCTTATCCCTGAGATGTGTCTTCTAGCTGCCTGTGCTTTCAACAAACAAAGCTATGCAGTTAGGTCAGAGCTTGGATCAGTGTCTCTCGTCCTCAGCACACTGACATTTGGAACTGGGTAGCTCTTTGCCATGGGGGTAAGGAGACTGTCCCGTGTCTTATAGCAGCTGTATCATCAGTCTCACTAGATAGCAACATCCAACCTCAATCATGACAACCAAGTTATCATCTGTCCCTTGAAGGAAAAAAAACACCTCTGGTTGAAAGCCACTAGATTAGAGTTAGGGTTATGATTAGGTCCCTTTTACAATCTTCATCATATTGTATTAAAACTAAGAATGTGTTTGTATCATTTCCCTGACTATGCTGTATAGGTTTAAAGAGAAAGGAGCAAAAAATTTACCACCCTATTTTCACACACACATACATACACGCACACACACATTTAAAAATGTTTTATGGGTGCCTTAGTTATTTTCTTGACACAATACCTAACACTCACAAATTAAAGGAGCAGGTTTTGCTTGGCCCACAGTTTGTAGAGGTTTCAGTCCCTATTCAGCTGGCTCCACGCAGGGCAGCAGGGCAGAGGGGCACAGCAGAGGAGACTTGTTCATGACAAGGAAGACAGGAAGCAGAGAGAAATCAAAGAGTATCAGGAAAAGGAAATAGACCCTCGGGCTAGGCCCACAGTGACCTGTCTCTACTTAGCAGACCCTACTTCTCAACAGCAGGCCAGCTGGAAACCCCCATAATCAAATAATCTCCTGAAAGCCCCACCAGTGAGTCCATACGGCTTTGGGGAAGACATCCAGATATAAACCGTAACATTCTGCCCCTGGCCCCTAAAAGGCTCATGTGAATCCCTTTATGCAAAATGCATTTAGCCTTTCTCTGAGAATTGCAGAAGTCCTAACAGTTTCAGCATTGCTTAAAAGCCCAAGTCCCAAGGCTGTTCTGAGACTCAAGGCAAACTCTTAGCTTATGTAAGCCCTTGTAAAAATCAAAAACAAAGTTAAACACTGTCAATATATAAAGAAAAGCACAGACTAAACATTCCTACTCCCAAAGGGAGAAACATTGGAGGGGTAGAAAGGAATGCAACCAAAGCAAGACCAAAACCCAGCCAGGCAAACATTAGATCCTGTAGTCCTGTGTCCATCCTGGACAAACTGTGCTGAGAGAGAAACTCCAATGGGCCGAGCTGACCTTACCTATGGCACTGCTGTTGGTTGTAGCTCCCATAACCTCTCCCTTGCACCAGCTTTGCCCACTGCTTTCATCAAACATCCTGTGCTCCTGGCTTCCCAACTTCCTGGAGTTTTCACTGTACTTTTCATTTCACACTCACAGCTTCACACATTACCCTCCCAGGGGCACACTTCCTGGCTTCTTGGGCCTTCTTCTGAAATCTGGGTGGATGCCTCCCTGACTCCACAACTCTTGCATTTAGCATGCCTGTGAAATCAGCACCACGTGGCTGAGGCCAAGGTCTGCCGCCAGGCTGAGCAGTAACGAGGCCTCCTTGAATCATGGCTACACCAGTCCCTGAGGGCCTGGATGACGACCTCCTGTTATTCTGAACTAACTCTTGGATAATCAATGCCCTAGGCTGCTAGTCTCCTTCTTTAGCAGGATGCCCCAGGGCTCTCTTCTCAAAGCAAAATCTTTCACTTTTATAACTTTGAGCCTTCAAAGGGTGGGGTCCTAGAGTTTGGCATTTGTGAGGAATCTTGAGGGAATATTTTAAAAAACAATGGTACAAAGCAGAAAGAAAAAAACAGAAACAAGAGCAAAGAAAAAGAGGCTGCCTCCCTAGAGCATCCATAGCAGAGCAGGTGGGAAGGTCATGGTAAGAGAGAATGGGCACCATGAATTAGGAAACTAGATTGAAGATTTTGGGCAACCTCACTCCAATGACCAGACCTCCATAATTCCCTATTTCTCATCCTTTTATTTGCCTTGACCAAACTTTAATCAGCTTCTTCCTTTCCAACAGGCTTCTAAACCCCTCTGGCCCCAATCCTGAACAAACACAGAAAAATGTCGAATGCTCCCTTATCAGCTCCTCCGGGAATTGGCTAACACAGTGGGACACTTTCCTGTCAGAACTCACTGAGCATTTCCCATTGATTGTCCAATTTCCTTTGCAAAGATTCTGCTTATCTCTGTGTGCCCCTTCTTTACCCTATAAAATAAAACCCTTTTTTCTTTTTGACTTCAAAACACTTGCAGATTTCTTTGATCGGAGCACTCTCCCTATTCCAAGAGTCTTTCTTGTAAATAAAAAGCTTCTCCCTAAGTCCAGAGTTGTTTTTATCTGACACTTAGATTTCTGAGCCTAAATTTTATCATCTGCAAAGGGAAGAGGAAAGGAACAATGCCTTTCAGGTCTTTTTTCCTATAGATTCATGCATCAGCGAACAGTCTATTTCAAACTTTAAGAGGAAAAGTTCACAGAGTTAGATCAAATGATTTTTTTTCATTCAAAGTTTGCAATACCTTATCATGAAATTACTTTGATGATTGTATAATGTGGATTTTAACAAATTTATAGGCTACTTTACTACACATAGACTAATAAACTGTTTTCTACATTGATTCCCTTCTTCTCAGTGGGCTATATGAAAGTCAGTCAGGATCTTCCGACAGCATTGGCCTC
>RJWT010051971.1:0-10630 GCA_004365215.1 Cuniculus paca
ACACTAAAGATCTACCGAATCTAGCCAAAGGCCTGGATCCCATGGTAATATCCTGCATGAGTTCAGTTGAGCCCATGACAATGCCTCCCATGAGTCCTACTAGAGGTCTAGAGCCCACAACAATGACTCATGCAAGTCTATTTCATGGACCTGTGCTGGGAAACCCAAAGGTCAACGGTGGAAGCTAGAAAGTCTATACTAGCGGGATAATGCACCTCTCCCCATCATGCCACTTTTTAGAGCCCTATAATTATGCATCGGTGTGCATCCAAGCTGTCAACAGACTCTTCTGAGTAAAAGGTAGCTAAATAAATTTCTGTAATGAGGAAGGACCATAGTGAGTCTGTGCCAGTAGGTTGAGGGGATCTGTGCCAGTAGGTTGAGGGTTCTGCACTGGAGCCAAGAAGCAATGCTCAAAGTAAGGACCAGGGCTCCCCCAAAAAGTACCACAGCCATCCTCAGTGACAATGACATCCCAAGCTCCTCTGATGGTAACAGTCGAGTACGTGTCAGGAAGCCAGTGTAACAGGCTTCTTCTGGAGATTGAACAGCACACATCTTCCCCACCAGACCCAGGAAGTGATGCTCAAAGTAAGGACTAGAGCTCCCCAAAGTGAACCACAGCCATTCTCAGCAACAAGATCCTGAGCTCCTCTGATCAGCAACAAGATCCTGAGCTCCAGCTGACTTCATATCAGGAGAGCCCGCATGACAAGCTCCTCCAGGAGGACCAACAGCTCCAAACAACAGCACTTAGGAGAACCCACAATGCTGCTCTTCCTCTCTAGGTCTCCTTTTCATGCTGGCAACCTTCCTCAGGTGGGTCATCCACACTCAGCACCACGCTGATTCACTTCAGCTGGTTTTTTAAGTTGACCATCAGTTTTCAGCCCACCACACTGGGTAAATAATAAAGAAAATAAAAGAATTTTATTTCAGCTCATGGTTCTGGCCAAAGTCAAGGAACTGCATCTGGTTTTGGCATTCCTGCTGGCAGAGTTCCCAGGTGACGCAGGGCAATGCACAGTGAGAAACAGGAAGTGTTGAATGTGGGGGATCCACCCTGATGAACTCATCTTAAAGGCCCAAAGCCAGATTAAGTTCCCACCCTCTTAATGCCTCCCAATGGGGATTAAACTCCAGCAAGAGTTCCAAAAGGAAAAACTATATTCAATCCGTAGCACATCTAAAACAACACAGATTTATGAACATATAAGGCTGGAGGCCGGATTTCTGAAATGAGTACTACTCAACTGTTGCCACGGAAGGTAATGCGCTCACAGGTTCTGAAGGCCAGGCAGGGGGTGGATGTCCATGAAGGGGCAAAGTTAACCTCCACAGGAAACAAGGAAGAATCCTTTAATGACAGAAAGGTAACTGAGCCCTCAAAGATACCCAGGCAATCCTACATCGGCAAGCCGGCAGCTGCTTCCATTTTAAATACTTCAGTGGGAAGGGATCAAGATGGCAAACTGGCATCTCATTCGTATCTGATTGAAGAGGAGAGCTTCCTCTGTGCTGTCAGTGGTGGTGTCTGGTTCCGACAGGAACACAGGGGTCCCGGGAGCATGGGCTTAATTTGAAATGCAAGGTGAAAATGTCATCCTAGTGGAACAAAGTCTTACTGTCATCACAGTGAATAAGCAAGCAGGTCGGTAAAAGTGAGGCAGACTAGAACTGCAGAAAACATGCATACAGAGCCACCTTTCATTATGGTCCTTCCTCATTACAGAAATTTATTTAGCTACCTTTCACTCAGAAGAGTCTGTTGACAGCTTGGATGCACACCGATGCATAATTACAGGGCTCTAAAAAGCGGCATGATGGGGAGAGAGGTGCATAAATAATAAGAAAATAATGCTGGTAGCAGTTTTGACTGGCAGTTAGAGCTGTACCGTTATGCCTGTGCATGACAAGGGAAGAAACAGGAAGGACAGTGTCCTGCTCCTTCTAGTCCTCTTCTTTCATTTTCTCATTCAGGCTTTTTGTCTGTCTCAGAAGGAACTGGAGCTGATTTTAGTTTTTAGCAGGAGAGGAGCTTTAGAGGCCTGGAATTTCGTGGAAACCCAGGAGCTGGTTAGTTAAAAAAGCAGAGATACTTATCAAAAAAAAAATTTCTTTGTTGGATTCAGTTTCTCAAAAAATGTGTAGATTCTGTTTTGGACTGAAAATTTGTGATATTTGTGTTCTCTCAAAATGTATATGTTGCAACCCTACTTGTCACTGTGATGAAGCTGGGTGTGGTGGTGCACACCTGTAATCCTAGCACTTGGGAGGCTGAGGCAAGAGGATCACCTCAAGTTCAAGGCCAGCCTGCACTATAAAGCAAGACCCTGTCTCCAAAAAAATAAACAAACAAAAAAAAAAACCCTTTCCACTGTGATGATATTAGGAGGTGGGGCCTTTGGGCATTGATGAAGAATAGATGATAGATGAGGCCATAAGGATGGAGCCCTGGTAAATGGATTAGTGCCCTTGTAAGAATCACGAAACAGACACTTCCCCTCTCTGCTCTAAGCCTCCATATGAGGATACAGCAGTTAATCATTTATAACTGAAGATAGCTCTCATCAGAACTCAGACTTCCAGCCCCAAGAGCTGTGAGAGGATATATGCCTTTGTTTATCTACCACCCAGTTTATGGTTTTTCTGTTAGAGCAGCTCAACTTGACAGAGACTCTAAACTGCAGAGCAAAGCATCTTCAGAAGTTGACAAGTGGTTACTCTAATGTGTCAAGGTCATCAGAGGCCCAACCCTTACTCCTGGATTATAGAAATCCCAAAGGGCTTAAGCCACAAGGATTCCAGACAGGTTTGTGAAACAAATTAAATCAACATGATTCAAACATGTTTATTCTTTTCAGCTTGATGTGGAGTACTGTTTCACACATGGCCTCCAGGCTATAGGACTTCCTGTAACACTGCCAGTCTCAAAGAATCTATGCTTGGCTAAATATAGATCACTTAAAGAGCAGGAATTTTTAGATGCAGTTATGAAGTCAGAGTTTACTGAGCTTGCTTTTTGGACATTTTGAGGTTACTAGGATTTAAATGCCAAATTTCCAATCAAAAGTAGAGAAGTAACTTATTTTTAGTTACATAGCGGACCACCTATATCTACAGTGGCCACGTGCTAAGTCTGTTTGCAGGAGGCAGATTAGGCACAATTTCTGTTTTCAGTGTCTTTACGAGCTCTCTTCTGCCCCCGTTCCTTGCCAAAGTCTTGTTTTACCACTGCAATTGGTTCCAATTATGGAGCAATGATAAAGCATGTTGTATAACAAATAAGAATGGGAAGAAAGGGGAAATGTGAAAGAAAATCACCTCTTACCTGTTGAAATAATCTAAGGTAATTTGTAATAATATAAAGGACAGCTTGTAGGCCCATCAGAGCCAAGAACTGGGCTAATTTCATCTTAGCTTGTGGCTTCTGCAGCCTCATAACAAAGGCAGCTGAAGGGAAGCAAGCATGCACTCTTCTCTAAAATGGATTTGTTCTGACAAGGGAGCCACACGAAAGAGGAATGAATGCATGGACTACAACCCTAAATAGGAGCACAGTGGAATGTAGGGTCTATAATGAGCAGCTAGATAGAAATACAGATGCTTAGGAGCAGAGAGGCCAAGAAAGCCTGGAAGAAGGGATACTTACGCTCTTTGATCTGATTCCAAATGTTGTGTCTTCAGCAAAAAGCCAGAGGCAGAGCCCTTGTGGGCCCAGAGGGAGCTTAATGGAATGACCTCTAGGAAACTGAAGCATTAAGTATCCTAAATACTAGGACACTAACATTAAATGATGATTAGGGAGGAGAGACGGAATTTTTTTTCTACCTGCTATGGTAGACAAAATATGTCCCTCTCAAGATTTCTGATCTTGAGAATCTAATTCCCAGAATCTATGAATATATTGCATGGCAACGGGGAATTAAGATTGCATATGGAATTAAAATCGCTAATCATGATCTTGAGATGGGTGCCCTGGGTAACTGGGTGAGCTCATGGCAATCACAATGTCTTTAAAAGTACAAGAGAAAACGGAAGAGGTCAGAGTAATGGAAGGTGATAAGTAACCCTGATAGCTTTCAAGGTAGACGAAGGGAGCTGTGGCAATCTCTAGAAGCTGGAAAAGAAAAGGATCAGATTCTCCCCTTCACCTTCCAGGAGGGATGCGGCCCAGTATATACCTCGTTTTTTAGCCCAGTGAGGGTCATTTCGAATTCTAAACTCCCCAATTATAAAATAACAAATGTGTGCTGTTGCTAGACACTAAGTTGATGATAATTTGTTTTAGCAGAAATAGATAGATTAATACACCTACCAAGCGAATAGGAGATGTATGATTAGGTCTTGAATACATCATGTTCCCCGCCACAACATGTAGAGTCCCTGAGGAGCTCTGAACAGTTGCTAGAAGGAAAGCAAATGCTTTTAGACTCAGATTTGAATGTCTCTGATTATGAGATTAAGGAAATCTCTACTATGCATAAGGCCCACTCACATGCAGCTGAGAAATCTTCTAACCTCCAAAGAGGCGTGGGTACCTCCACTAATGATCATATTACAAGGGAAAGGATTGGATACTAGCAATCAGCATTTCCCACCCTGGGAAAGATCTAAAACACTACCACTATTTTGTTTCAAAACTAGAATTCTCCTACAAGAGGTCTGGCATAGCAAATACTAATGGTAGCCAATCCAATCTCAGTGGCCCATTCTCTTTGCTAAGAGAGCCCTGTTTTTTTTAAGTATCTATTCCTCCCCATAAGATTCAGGACAGGTGCCAATCCATGTACGTTGGTCACAGTAGCCACCTTTGCCCACGCCTGATGTCCCCATGAGCATACGAGCTGTGCAGGGAAGGAGCTTGAGGGCCCTCTGGGAACAGTTTTCCTCGAGTGTGAAGAGGCTCATGAAAGTGAAGGCCTTCTTTCCAGCCCTGGATGCTGTGGTGATGAGAAGTTGATTTCTGAAGTTCTGGGCCACCATCTCCAGATGAGACCTTAAAGTCATGAGACAGAGCCCATGTCAAGGGTACCTGGGCAGAAGGTGTTATGGCACATACAAACAGTACCAATAAAAACCAATTTTAAAAAAAGAAAACGTCAATCTAATAAAAGAGAGAGACAGAACCTGGGTCCCTGGTGATGCTATGGTCAGCCACCAGGCAGCCGCCTTTTAAGATCATCACTTGCAGTTACAGAAGAAAGCTGCTCCCAATTTAAATACCCACATGAGTGTCTCAACAGATGGGTTTGTTTTTGTTTGTTTCTTTGTTTGTTTCGGATAAAGCCCTCCAGAGAAACTAACGAGGAACCAGCCAAAATTTCTGAGTCACTCTGTCCTACCTCTTTGGAGTGACCTGGAATAAACTTAACTCAGTACACCAAATTCTCCACCCAGAGACAGTCCCGGCCATCAGTTTTGAACATGTGAGGTAAGAAGCATGACCTGGAGCTAAGCATACTTCTACACATGACTGCAAGTCTTTCTTGTATGAGTATATCTGATCATCCCCACAAAAGACCCTTGCTTTGTTTGTGTGGGGAGACACGGCTTTAGAAATCACCCATAGTGTGCTCCTTACTTGCTCCAAGTAATAAACCTCTCTTCATGCTTTTATCTCCAAGCTGTGCGGGCTTTGTACTGAGAAGCAAACCCAACGCATTTGGTTACACTATGAAACTCCTGGATTCACCAACTCCAGAATGGCTCTAGTTGGGTCTTTTTGTTTAGGAGTCTATAAATCCCTTGGGTTTTTTCTTGGTTGCCACTAACATATCCCACCTGAAATACAGATGGTTAATTAACTGCCTTAAAACACGAATGTTAATGAGCAAAGGATGCCTGTTTCAAGGTTTTAAAAATTAAGCCGAAGAACAGATCATTCTCAAGCAAAGAAAGAGAAATACATAAAACATTTGTAAAAGCATTCAGATCTACTATTAACTAAGCAAATTATAAGTAAAAATTAACCAGATATTGTGTTTTATGCCAAAGTGGACAAAAATTCTTTAATGGTAATATATAATGTTGGTGACTTAAAGAAATAAGCACTTTCTGTTGGAAAGGTAAGTGGTCACGACCTGTCTAAAGGACAACTTAGTCACACATATGGAAAAAAACCTCGCTGGATGATCAGAGACTGGAATAGGCCAGGCAATATTTTCCTCTCAATAGCTATTTTAAGTCACTGACAGTCTGGGGGCCTGGATGCTTTACTGGAACAACTCAGAGCTACTTTCTCATCTGATGAAACTTTGATGGAGTCACTCATGGTAAATTCTGAGAGGAAATCTGGTGTCCCTGGGAGGACACCTGTGTGGGGAGGAAGAGACAGATTGTCTCATCAGACCTGGGTCTCTAAAGGGAAACACAATTGTTCCAAGCACACTGGCAAGTGCATAGGCACTCAGACTTCCCCAGACCCAGCTGCCTGCAATGCTTTAGGGGTGAAGAAGCATTTGAAAACACAGATCTATTAGTACAAAAACTGCAACACCATAAGCCCAACAATCTGAGGTACAGAGCTTCCATGTAAGTATCAAACAAGGAGGGGAAAAGGTGGGCACCTGCGACCAGAGCAGCAAGGAGCAACTCAGTGCAGGCCACATGCACTCTGCAGCCAGATCCCCTGTGCGCCCTGAGGATCCTCCCAACAAGGGGAGATGGTGTCTAGGCACTCCCTGATATGCTAGCAAGGAACATGAAGCTGAAGAGGGACTTAAGTAACCGCAGCTACTCAGGTAAGAAAAGGAAACTTCTTGCTATTCAAAGTTGTGCCTTCCAGCAAGACTTCACTTGTGTTCATATGCTAAGAAGACACAAATGATATTTACTACATTAGAAGACTTCGACCTGTGAGTACCATCTGACCCAATTATTATAATTCCTCTTCTAAAGATGTATCCTAATAAAATAATGGTCACTCTTTGTATACGAATATGCATCGTCTTTTGGGAGATCAAAGATGGCAGAACAGTAAGCAGCAGAGTAAACAGTCTCTCTGAGAGAAATAGTTCAGATGCTGGAATATAAGATCATGGAGAGGACAAGAAGGAAGGAACTGGGTCCCCTGAACCAAAGAAGAATCTAAAATATGACTCAAAGCCCACAAAGAGAATAAAAAGAAGAATTTAAACATAGAAGAAGGCAGTGGCTGGCAGCACCTTAGCCTGGAGCCAGACTCAGCCTGCAAGAAGAGCTGTTGAGCCTGGGGATGCACGGTCGTGGTTGTGGTTGCCGTCGTGGTCATGGCAGCAGTCACAGTCGACCCCAGAGGTCTTTGTGGAGAGGCACGGGGGTGAAAGAGATGCGGATGCAGAGATCAGTGCTGGCTAGTGGTGAGTGCAGGGGAATCAAACCCCGCCCAGGAAAGAGTGGTTGGCCAGGTGCTATCTTGGAGTCAGGCAGGTTACACCTGGAGCCAAGGCTGCTACCGACTTCTGCAGGCAGCACCAGGTTGTGGGCAGACCCGCAGAAATTGCTTGGACCAAGTTCCACTCCGGTGTGTGTTCCAGACAACTTCGCGTAGGTTCCTAAACAGCTTAGATCCGCAGGCCCTGGCCAGATACACTCCCTTGCAAGAATATGCCAAGATGAAGAGGGAGAGGGCAATCTCTGCCGTCCAACCCAAGCAGCACAAGTCCACGAGAGGTAAACGTAGAGGAGATTGAGAATTGCACACCAGAAATGACTGAAGTGATATCAACTGAAGTGAAGAAACAACTATATGAAGCTCTAAGAGAAATTAGAGCAGAAATTCTATCACAGGTAAAAGAAGAAATGAAAACCATAATAAAAGAATTAATAAGCATCTCTAAAGAAGACACAGATAAAAAAAATAGAGGAGCATAGGAAAATGAGGGTAACCATGAATGAATGGTATAAAAGATTTAGAATGCATGAAACAGATTCAAAAAGATATCCAGAAAATTAAAAACTCTACTGAAAGCTGGAAAAATCACTTGACAGAAACTGAAGCTAGACTTTCAAACCTTGAAGACAGGTTTGCAGCTTGTGATTGTGAAAGGAAAGATCTCTTAAAAATAACAAGCACTCAGGAAGTAAAGCTGCTAGATAACTCAAAGAAATATAACTTAAGAATTAAAAATGTAAGAAAGCAGGGGTCAAGACAAATGACATCAGGACCTTATTTAGAGAAATAATTTCTGAGAACTTCCCAAGCATGGAAAAAGAAAGTGACATTCAAATAAGTGAGGCATATTGAACTCCAGCTAGCCATAACCAAAACAAATCTACACCCAGACATATTGATATAGGGGGATGAAACTCCCAACCTACGAGATGTTCAGCACGAATTTGTGTTCTCTAAAATTGAAGAATGAATTTTAGGAACAACAGAGGTTATGAGAAGGATATATTTATTGAGAGAAAGAAAGCTTCTATCAAGGGTTGGGGATTTAGCTCAGTGGCCTAAGTACCTGCCTGGCAAGTGTGAGGTTGTGAGTTCAATCCCTGGTGCTGCAAAAGAAAAAAGAAAAGAAAAGAAAAGAAAAGAAAAGAAAAGAAAAGAAAAGAAAAGAAAAGAAAAGAAACCTTCTGTCCAAGAGAGACAGAAGGGGTCCTGCGTGGGTTGCCAAAGATTCTGGCTTTTTGAGAAGCTTTTATAAGGTGAAACCACAAGGTGACATGGGTCCAAGTTGGGGAAAACCTGGGAATTCACAAGGCAAATGGGCATGAGGTGGGACAGAACTATGGTCAACCAATAAGATTAATTGTGCAGGTAAAACTGACCAAATCAGTGACAAATAGGGAAATGAGTCATGTAGCAAGCGAGCCTTCTTAAGGATCAGTGACTCTCCCTATAGGGGATTGGGATGGTCAAGGTGATCCATACCTATTTAGAATGTTAATCCCTGATGTTTCTACTTAGGGTGTGGTTGTATTTGTTTTGCCTTGTCTTGAGATCTGGCTTACAGCCGGAGGTGTCTGTCTCCTTCAAGGTCACAAAACATCTGGTCCTCTGTGTACACTTTCTTGAGGGCTGGCCCTATCTGACTGCCTATAATATTTCCTGTAACAATATTATAATCAAGATCCCAGAAATTCAACTCAAGAACAGAATATTAAAAGCTGTTAGAGAAAAGAAACACATCACCTATAAAGGAAAACCCATCAGAATCACAGCAGACTTCTCAACACAAACCATCAAGTCAAGAAGAGGCTGGAGTGAAGTATTGCAAGTCCTGAAAGAAAACAACCTCCAACCCAGACTGATGTACCTTGCAAAGCTTTCTTTCAAAATTAATGGAGAAACAAGATACTTCCATGACAAAGAACAACTCAAGGAATTCATGACCACCAAACCAACCCTACAAAGATTACTAAAGGATATTTTAGAGAGAGAAGAAAAGGACCACAGTCCCACAAAAATGTCAGAGGGGGACCATGAAGTGGGGCCAGTCGATTGAATGGAGAGGAAAAATAGGGAGCCAATGGCAGGAAAATAGTATGGCAGAGACAATGCAGTGCAAGAGGGCCTCAATGCACCAATAGAAAGAAACACAGGCAGAGTGGATCAGGAGACAGGATCCATCAATATGCTCTATACAAGAAACACATTTAACTAGAAAGAAAATCATAGTCTGAAAGTCAAAGGAGAGAGAACAATGCCCTTTGTGACAGGGAGCCAGAAAAAAAAATAGGGGTAGCCTGCCCATTAATTGCAGAATGGATAAGAAAGACATGGCATTTTATGTGGTGGAAATCTGCTCAGCTATAAAGGAAGATAGTCTCAAGGCTTTTGTAGGTGGATAGAGGCAACTGGTGATCATGCTCATGGATGAAATGGTTCAGAGTCACATGGGTGGATTTCGTGTTGTCTCCCTAGTATAACAAGCTAAAGGAGTTAGTGGGATCAAAAATGCACAATACATAGTGGGAAAGTCAAAAGGGAGGAATTATCTAAAAAGGGAAGGAAGTGGCCACTGTTAATCTATTATTATGATTTGAAACTCATATTGTCATCATTGTTCTGATTAGTTTCATTTTATTCTGATGTGTTTGATTTTATTATACTTGATGGCATAGACAGCTATTTGAAAGATAACAAAATATATAATTGCAGCCATGGAGGATGTCCAATTATCTTGTTTAGAAACCCTGTATTGCTTTCATTGTTTTGTTTTAACTGATTTCACTCTATACTGTATTGTTTGATTATAGTATGTCTGAAGTTATAGGCAACTTTTCTGAAGATAACAAGAAGCATTATGGTAGCCACTGCTGATTTACTAGTATCTGGAACTTCTGTATTGCTTACATTGTTCTCCTTTGTTTGTTTTTTTTGTTTTGTTTTTTGTTATACTGTTTTATTTTGTTGTATTTTGTTTGATTTTACTCATCCCTGATGGTCTGGACAGGTATATTGCAGATAACAAGAGACATTATGGTAGCCATTATTGTTTTTTTTACCCTGTTTAGAAGTCATGTACCGTGTTCATTGTTTTGTTGTGATTGACTCTACCCTGTTTTATTTTGTTTGGTTGTATTTTTTTCAAAATAAAAAATAATAATAATAATAAAATAATACTTTCCAGGAAAAAAAAATATGCATCGTAGGACCAGGGATATAGCTCAGCAGCACAGCACCTGCCTGGCAAGCACAAGG
>RJWT010051973.1:0-10628 GCA_004365215.1 Cuniculus paca
CAGGCTTTCTCCTCTACCTGAGAATGGTCTCTGTCTCCTATTCTGTTTTTTGCCTGCCTGCCTGTCTAGTATTTTTTGAGAAAGCAGAAATAGTATAGAAAGCTGAAGGCCATCAACAATTTTTAAAGAGAGATAACTGAGAATTTTTTAAAAAGGTCCAATCGGTTCATTTGCGGATTGGTGATAGGAATTGTATTTTAAAAGCAAGTCACGCAGTTTCAGAAATGAATGATTCCTGAAACTCAGTTGCAACAAGGAAACAAAGTATTTTCCTTGGGCATTGACAAAGTAACCATTTTGTGGTTACAGAATTGCCCTACACCACAAGCAGAGTTTTGGTTGACACTTTGTATGGTCAGTGGTAGTTCGTTTCACCTGCATCTGCCCTGAAAACAGACACCGTATGGATGGTCACTAAATGTTAAGCTAGGTTTGAATTGTGTTAAATATAAATGTTGATGCGTTTGGTGAAAGGTGCATATGGTATTCTGACCAAAATAAAAAGAAAAAATGAGAAATTACTGGCAAATGGCTTTAGCGATGGATTGAGAAAGATGGCCAAGTAATCACAGTTAGACCCTTGGTAACATTTAAAGAACAAGAGGTTGGACGTTCATGTATACCTGAGGTTGTAGGTGGTGGGAATTTGAGGCTTCTAAGGACTGGATTGTAGGGTGAGAGTTCTCACAGGAAAGTGCCTATGCATCCTTTCACAGATGACAAGCGTGCTTGGAGACCTTTTCTCTATAAAGAACTGGAAGTGGGCTCTAAAAGGATAAAGTTAAAGGCTAAAGACCTTTGTTGCTGTTCTGAGCACATAGAAGATACATTTTTTTCTTTTGTTAGTACAAATCAAGGCAGATCGCACTTTGGGATTCAGAAATTCAGTATTATGTGGATACTGTTATTGACTGTGGCCAGTTTCATTAAAACACTGCATTCATTCCTCCTATCACTTCTTTGCAGAAAGTTTAACTTTTTTGCAGCATGGTTCTTATCTTTTTAAAGCAAATCTATTGAAGCAAAAATCATAGTCACTGCAATGTGACTATTTTCTTAGGTGGAATCTTTCTCGGATTCATTTATTATAAGTTCTCTAAGGCTGGAAGGCTATGGGAAATTAAAATCCAGTTCAGATTGAAGTTTCCTCTTAGTACCGAATTGGTAAGGATCAGAGGACATTTTCTCTCTTGAAATGTGGTCTACAGAACTATAGATTTTGTGCTGTTCTTAGGCCATATCTTTCCCTAAGTTTAGGGCACTATCTGCACCCCAGATTATCATCCGCAGTGGGCTAGGGCCATGGAATAATTCTGATTTAGTAAGTAACCTCTGCAGGAGCTGGATATGAGTAGGTTTTCTGTACACACTTCTATGTTGATGTTAGTCTAAACAGGTTTCATACATTCTCTTTTTTCTCTTGGTAATTTCCCATGTGCTTGATGTGATATTTAAATTTCTTCAGCATTTGGAAAGATTGCAAAAATATAGAATTCTGTTTTCTTCCTTTTTGAAAATTCTCGTGTGAAAGTTCTGTTGCTTTTCAAAAAGTGGGCTGTGGATAGGAAAGAAAGAAAATTTGCCCATTTATAGATATCTCAAGTGATTCTTCTACCTGGGTGTGGTGCACGTCTGTAATTCCAGCACTTGGGAGGCTGAGGCAGGAGGATCACCTAGTTTGAGGCCAACCTGGGCTACATAGAGAGTTTAAGGCCACCCTGGATACATAGCAAGACCCTGTCTGGCTAGCAAAAGAAATGGCCCAACTGAAGATGACTCTATCAGAGATGGACTATGGTTGAAGGCTGAGATTATTAGTGGAATCTATTTGATGGAAAGAATCAAAAAGGTGTCCTTAAAAAATTGTCTAGGAAGGGCCGGGGATCTAGCTCAGCGGCCTAAGCACCTGCCTGGCAAGCACAAGGTCATGAGTTCAATCCCCGGTGCCGCAAAAAAAAAAAAAAAATTGTCTAGGATTCTATCTAGGTCATTAAAAACACGATGACAAACAGCATGACTGCTTTCGACTCTCATGTAACTGGTGGTGGAGTGACTGGGAAACATGGGTGGGAGGTCAGAACATGGACAGCTGTGTTGGGGATTGCATGGACAGCTTTCTAAGGCTCATGATTTGGGGATTCAACATGGCTGTCACTGGGGATGTCAAGTGTAGATGCTGTGGCTTATGCTTGTTGATGTTAACTGACGGGCACCAGTTCACATTTGGATCATGATCGCGAGTTATGGTCTCAGTTACCACCTCAAGCCCCACGCACCCTCTGCCCTTGGCTCGTTTCCGTCTCAAAGACTGAGAAGTGTCATCAGATTTGGTCAGGGTGGATAAAGTGGGTTAGGACGGATTCACATAGATGTTGGGATGCTTGTCCAGATTTATTTTTAGAGCTTCTCCTCTACTGTTCTGCTTAAAACTCTTTGAATTCTACATTAGTCAACTTTAAGAGCATCTTTTATTGCACTAGCAATATGTTTACAGAGCCACCCCTGGAAAATCTTCACTGTGGTAATGTACATAAAATGGGTAGCTTTCCTGTGATTCTGTGCACTGTATATTGGCAATATGGCCCTGAACATGTAGTAAATTACCGTATTAAAAACAGCCAACACTTGTTGAAAGGAGTTGTTTCAGGCACTGTGTGCCTCTGTGTAGAAAACTTAAAGACTCATGTCCTCAGTGATCAGTAGTCAATTTCTAGATATTTCCTTTGGAAAAGGAATCTTTCCATTTTATTATTCACAACAGTTAGACTTCTGATTTAAAAAAAAGATCTAACTTTTTAGAATACCCCAGTCTGCTGTAGCTCAAGGGATGCGGCCGTCCCATGGCAGCCCCAGCCTCAGTCCCTAACCACTGTTCAGGTGACGTCACGTGATTGATCTCAGCAGAACCACATGGGAGACCACACAGATCTGGTTGCTCCCCCACTAGTTGATTTATGGAGTCCCTTTAGGAACCCCGCCTCCCAAGCAGCTTGCACAAGTCACACAGACTCCTCTTCCTAGGGAAGAGATTGAGAAACTGGAAAATCAGTTTCTTTTCCTTTTGCACTTTTAAAAATGTATCTGCTGAATGTATGACCAATAACAGTTTTTCCACAATTAGGCTGACCATCCAAGGGGCTGGTGATTAATAGTTACTGTCCCAAACTTGATAACCTAGTTCAGAAGAGTGGATTTTTCTGGCCGGGGGTACGTATTTCATACGTATGCTAGCTTCTCAGAGCCCTCACCACACACGTGGACAGACCACCCTCCAGTTGGTGCAGGGAGGTAACAGGTGCCTCTAGAGGAAATTCACTTGAAAGCCGAACATAAAATAGGTGTGACACTCAAATTCAGCGTTAATAAAATTAGTTTTTAATTGCATGTGTCAGAAGTTTTTGTGGTTTGGTGAGTTTTACAAAATGTATGGGTAAAACGTAAATATTTCAGGTCTTAAAACATTCTCCAGTTTGTCATTTTATGTCATAATTTTAAAAGCCAGTAGAAATACCAATTGCAAATATATAATTGGCTATGGAAAGGGAAGAGGAGAACGGAGGCAGGAGGATTGCAAATTCACCTCCAGATCAGACAACTTAGCCAGATCCTGTTTCAACAAAATTCAAACAAAATTATAATATATTGTCATTACAATGTAACCTGAACATCATGCAAGGAAAAGATTCTAGATTTGTAAATGATGAGAGAAAAACCTCAAAGATTTAGCTTCAATAAGAGCCACACAACAAATTTGTGGCCAAAGCATTAAATAGTGATACAAGTCCACTAAGATTCCCTCCCCATCACTCAATTTAACCTAGGGGACTTTGAGTTGTTATATCATACATGTTGTACATGGCGAGTGCATACAATTTTATCTGTCAGTTAAAAACAAAAGGATTTTTAAAAAAGTATACACTTTTAAGCCCAGCCTGGTGGCACATGCCTGTAATCCCAGCACTCAGGAGGCTGAGACAGGAGGATCGTTGTGACTTTGAGACCAGTCTGGGCTACAAAGTGAGCTCAAAGCCAGCCTGAACTGCATAGTGAGAACCTGTCTCTAAAAGACAAGGGCTGGATATTTAGCTCCGTGGCCTAAGCACCTTCCTGGCAAGTGTGAGGTTGCGAGTTCTATCCCTGGTGCTGCAAAAAAAGTATACACTTTTAATAATCCCTAAATGAAACCAGTTTCCTCATATATCCAAACATCATGTAAAATCTGTGCAGTCTTTTAGATAATGATGAGGAAGAGGCAAGCAATCAAAATCCATTTGCAAATTATATGACTAATTGTTTGAAATTCAACTGACGTCAAAGCACAATCAAAAAGCCAGTAAATATAAATTAAATAATATTAAACTTCAGATTTCATTCGGTTGGATAAAAATCTTTGGCTAAGAAGAGAAAGTATATCTGGTGATGAAGACAATAAAAGTTATTTGACTTTTGAATGTATTTAACAAATACATTGCTGAAACATTGCTGTACATTTTGGGTAGTCTCAGCTCTCTATGTTTCTGGATGAATAGTTAAATTTTGCGTAGATATAGAACAATTTAATGAAAGAGTCCAGAGGACCATTATTAGGTGTGCAGCAGAAGAGATATCTCACCTTCCTGTTCTCCACTTCACACATAGTTCACCAGGATGGACACGGAATACATAAATTGGGATTCTGGAAACATCCCCAATTTTTTTGATACAAAGTTAAACTTCACCTATTTGAGTATTTCCCAGGTTGAAGGTATGCTTTTAAGAAGTCTTCCAAAATCAACTGTCATCAAAATCAATTTCAATTGGTCAGTTTACCTGAATATGCCTGAATATCACTTTTATCAGGAGACAATTCACTTTAATTTTGCTTTGAAAACTTGTAAAAAGCCTCACCTTGAATAAATTTCAAACAAGTTGATATGCTTCAATTTTTTGCATTTATTTTTGTTATATAATATGTACTGAAAATGAATTTGCATTTTCATGTAGAAGTGTTTGGCTAAAGAAATAGATTGAATTTAAAATTTTTTAGAAGTCAATATATAAATTGAAGAAAGGACTTTCTTTTTCAATTTTATAAGGGAAAAAGGGAAATAAAATTACATGGAACAAGTCTTTAGTGCTTATTTAGAATGTGCTTTGCAGTCACTCATCGAGATGTCAAGATGATATTGGCTGAAGAACTGGCGCACTCTAGCCTAATACCAAGTTTTATAAAAACTTGTTTTCAAGAAAGTATGGTTCGCATTTTATAAGTGTTGAGGATTGTGTGCGTGTGCATAGGTTCGCCCCTTTATTTGGGCCCCAGTGTGTTTGCCTGTTCTTACACTTCTGCATCTGGCATTATGCTGCTATCCTTAGGAGCATCCAAACACTGGGGAGGAGTCCCGGGTGGGTCCGTCCTCGACAATGGCTTATTCCATCACATGCAAAGCCCTGTCCAGAAATGGACTCGCTCTGCAGGGTAGTGGACACGCCTCTCCATCCAGCCTCCTTTCCTCCATTGTTTATTGAGTCAATGGCACCATACTTCAGTGCCACAGCCTTTTAATGATGTTGAAAACTTAGCTCTGCAGGGGCTAAAAGGTCCCTGCAGGCTTGTGAGCTTGTCCTCAAACATTGTGAGAAATCTTTTTCATCTGTGAAGCTTCTAGACTTTTTCTTAATTTAAGCCCAAAAGAATGCATAGGTAGACATGGTGTTAAGCTTGCTGAAATTTTTTCTTTTCCTACCACGTAGCCTACTTCATGTTACATATTTTACCAGATAGAGGTGAAGCAAACAGTATTGTTTCAAAAGCACATATCCAGGTGTGTTTTTTTGGCTGATGTGAAACCAGATATAATTTATGTTGAGGAAATATACTATTAGTTTCTTGGATTTTCATTTTATTAATTGAAATATACATTTGGGGCCATGTGGCCACAGGAATAAGGAAGAGATTGTGGAAGAAAGCATCAGTCTCAAGTCATTTGCCAGTTGAGGGATGTGGGGAACATCAGCCAAACTATTTCCTCATCAATGAGATGGTGTAAGATATCACTGTGTCCTACAACGTTTTAATATTACATGAAGGTTAATGTTCTTTGCCAATTGAAAGATGCTATATAAATTCCCAGTCCTATTATAAAGTCATGAAGAATGTCTCAAAACAACTATCTCTATGAAAATTCAACACAATAGGCTGCCTGTGGTTCTCAGAAGTTACAGCTCAGGTAGACTATTTTGTGATGTGTGTTTTCCGAATATTTGTTTTCATCATCCAATCTGGCAGAAGTATGTTGAGTTCACTTGAAAACAGATAAACCTGATAGCCTTGCTTTCACTTCCCATACTGGTGTTGTCAGGTGCCCAAGGAGGCCCAGAAGGTGTTTCATGAAGCAGGTCAGGAGGTGAGCCTGCTCCTGCAGTGTAGGGCTTTCTCCTCCCTTCTCACTGCAACCCTGCACTCGCTGTGTCCCTCGGTGGTTGGTGTGCCTGTGTGGTCCGCACCTGTGCCCCGTCTCTATCCCAGCATCTGCAGTCAGCTGCTGTGTTCTGTGTTTGGACAGAAATAGGGAGCTATTCTAAATGTGAGTTAGTGACTTCAGGAGAATAACTGTAAGAAAGAAATGGTTAAATGCTTCTCATACATTCTTCTTGGGGAACATAGTTAACAAATAATAGAAATTGAAAGTATTCAATGAATGCTCGAACTTTGGAAAATGTATACTATATGTGAAGGGAGACAGGAAATAAAGCATGTAAATGTGATTTTGATATAAAAAGTGAAGTGACTATGTAGATTTTTGTTTTCATGTTCACTAAGAGTATTTGTGGAATGAAGACAATTATTAAGCAGTGATGGCATAAGTTGCTGTTCTTACGGGAAAAAAATAGTGTTAAGTTCCTGAAAACATTTGGAATACTACCCAAGAGCAGTTGAGAACAAAGGAGAAAGGAAGACTCAAATTAGGAGGCCATGCAGAGCCTGGAAGGGACTTTGTTAAGATGAGCTACGGTTGTTGCTTTCCTTTAGCAGTTATAGAAATTTTGCACAAAGTGGAGGATATAAAAGAGAAGGAAGGTAGTTTTTTCATGACTTGACTCAATACATTTTGTTTGAGTCAGAGCTGGGGCTTAAGTGGAGTGGAGTGGGAGATGAATTAGAGATAACGAAACACTGATTGTGTCCTAGCTGATGTTCTTTCCTTCTTTGGAACACGTGGTAGAATAATTTCAGGCTGTAACTGAAAGAGAAGACCTCCAAGATGGCTAGCAAATGGGATCCCATTTATGTCTCATCTGCATTTAAATTCATAGTTTAGAGGACATTCTTGAGAAACTATAGTGTTGAACTGTGGGGAAAAGTGTGCTGAAAGTGCTATTTCTTGCTCAATACTCCGAACCAGGACTGGATGATTGATAGCAGCGTCAAAAGGATGGAGGTCAAGTGGGACGAGAAAGGAAGAGATCTATGTTTATAGATCAGGGGGAGTGATTGACATTTCCGTGAATTTCAGCAAATCTGGCAAATGCTGCAAAAGATGTATTTTCTCCAAAACTTTACCTAGTGAAAAGAGGTGAAATAAATTTTCGAAAGAATGTATTTTGAATTTAATTGCATGGAAATGGTGCTAATTAGTGGTGGTGAATCAGTGGTAGGGAAATAATTGTGCTGAGGAATGACTTTTCTAAGGAGAATGTTCTTTCTTGTAAGTTCCATGACATAAGTGATGGTTTTAATGGAGTCAAGAGTAAGGAAAGAGAGTATAATGAGGTATAGATGGATGAGAAATGAGAAGGGCTGGAATCTTCTCTTAAACATTAACTATCTTGTGCTTCTTTTCTAGCCCATGAAAAACCAAGTAGAGAATGCTGGCTTGTTTCCATCACCCCAGTATTAAATGCTATCTTCTCTGTACAACTGTGATATGTACTCAGATTCATTATGAAGTAGAGTGAACTTTCTTCATGTGATGAAGAAGTAAATACGATGATGCTGCAGGATGCAGAGGTGCACTGAGTTTTTATGGTGTTTAGTGTGTTGAGCTGCAGCTGATGGTCCATAGGGTCCGGGAAACCAGTGTGTCAGCTGCCCAGCATGGTTCTTAGGAACTGGAGTGAAGGCTGTGTGAGTCACATGTATTGTAAAGCTGTTTCCATGATGTGCATTTGGATGTACTGGGCTGCTGTGTAATATGTGTTTCTAGCTTTTGGGTGTAGAGAAGAAAGAAGTTTGGATATTGTTAACATGGTAAGGAGTAGCATTTAAAAGTATTTTTATAAATAGTGTCTCTTTACTTCTGAGCAGGTCTATGCTTATACAGTGTATCCATAAGTGCATGGTGTTACTAAGAACATAGAAAATTCTTGATAAACTAAATTCAATTAAAGAAAGCCTTAGGCAGGGCTGGGGATCTAGCTCAGCGGTCTAAGCGCCTGCCCCGCAAGCGCAAAGTTGTGAGTTCAATCCCCGGTGCCTCAAAAAAAAAAAAAAAAGAATGAATACTTTAGGGCTGGGGATCTAGCTCAGCGGTCTAAGCACCTGCCTGGCAAGCGCAAGGTCATGAGTTCAATCCCCGGTGCCGCAAAAAAATAAAAATAAAAAAATAAAGCCTTAGGCAAGACCTGTTATCTTCTAAGACTTGTAAATTTTGGGGATACACATGTGCATACATATATACACACATGCATATGTACACACACAGAGGTACACACACAGCATGTCCTCGTTTGAGGAGGAACCTAGTGCTTTCTTTATTCCTGCCTTTTCAATACCCTTGTAATTTCCCAACTCTAGGTCTTAGTCCTTGATCTAAATTTTAGGTACTTATTCCGTATTCATATTTTTTAACTCCCAATCCAAGAAATAGGCAAATTTAGAATGGTTTGTTTTTTTTTTTTGAAAATTCTGGAAACAATTTCATGCCTATTTAAAAGCCTTAGAAGCTGGGCGTGGTGGCACACATCTGTAATCCCAGCATGCAGGAGGCTGAGGCAGGAGGATCACTGTGAATTGAGGCCAGCCTGGGCTGCATAGTGAGTTCAAGGCCAGTCTGACCTGCATAGTGAGACCCTGTCTCAAGACAAAACAAAACAAAAACAAAAACAAAAACAAAAACAAAAACAAAAACACAGGTTATTGTGATCTCTGCCTTTGCTACTTCCTGTGGTACTGTGATGTGGTATTGTTTAGTTGCTGTATTTTTAGGCATATTTTACAGACGACTGGGAATGTTTGTTTTACCTGAGTCACTGAAAGAGCTGTACTGGAACAAAAAAGGAAAGGAAGGAAGAAAGAATGCAGGGAGGGAAAGAGGATGGGGAGGGAGGGAAAAAGGAAGGAAGGAAGGAAGGAAGGAAGGAAGGAAGGAAGGAAGGAAGGAAGGATCTACAGCAGGCTGTAGGATTGCTGTAGACATGGTAAATCAGAAAGGAGTATGTTGGCAGGAAGGACTGGCAAGTTTCAGGTCAGTCTTGAGTCTGGTTTATATATGAAGTTGAGTGCCTCAAATTCATGGAAAACTATCACTAATTTGGGTTGAGGCTTACTAGAATCATTCAGCATTGTTTCTTTTCATTTACCATAGTGAAAAAGCTAGTCTTGGGAAAATTAACTAGCTTTGTTTTTTTCATTCCTTTGTTCAAATTTCCCTTTAAGAGTAACTCTCAAGTCTACAATTAGAAACATAGAAAGATCAAGATTAGATAACTAATCCTCAAAATTTATGATGTGTGTCTAGAGACCACCCAGTATTTATAAACAACAAACTGTTCAAATATACTAGCATAACTTTAAGAGGTTAAAAGGACAATTTCCGGGGAAACACAGAATTGAACATATAGAAAAGATTCCAAAAGAACAAGTGATGAATATTAATCATTACATTTTTATAAGTCCTATTCATTCAAAACAACGTGGAAATGTACTTTGAGAGTTAACTATGTGAATATGGCTGTGTTTCCACAAAGATGGAGCACTTGGTCATACAGACAAAGAAATAGTTCATTGAACTTTCCCGAAGTTAATTTAGGATCTAACACTTGAACATTTGTTCTGGCATGTGGTGTGTTCATATCATGACAGAGGGGAAAGATTAATAGTGTCTAATCTTGTAATGAGGACAGATACACCAAAGTATATTTCTGTAGAGCAAAGAAACATGTAAAAAATTTGATAAATGAAATTAATTGTCGACTTTGGATTTTATTATTTAAAAGGAATGGTAAGGAGAAAGAACAAAAAGGCAAAATCAGCACCACTGTGAATTGGAGCATTTCTAGGTAGTGATAGTTCAGTTACTAAGAAACACCTTTTTAATTTGTACATCATTGAAAACTTTCTTCCTTCTGCTTTCCATTTGAGAGAGGGAAGGAGAAAACGAGGAAGAGAAAAATTAGAGGAAGACAGACTCCAAAGCTACATGCTATTCTTAGAAGTGCAGTTTTAACCTAGGACATCATCTTGATGATAACATCTAATTAGTTAGAAGTTTGGAATTAATGTCCTCTAAATTCCTCTTCCCACGCCAATGAGCATAACATGTAGGGCTTTGTAGTCAGGTCTATCTCAGTGGTTGAATGTTTATCAGAAAGGATTTTGAACAAAATGAAATTCAGTGACTACAAAACCAAAATCCTACTCAACTTAG
>RJWT010051974.1:0-10631 GCA_004365215.1 Cuniculus paca
CTCTCCACATAAAGCTTTTGGAGTATTCCTCTGAACACAGAGAAAGGCTCACCCTGTTGTTTGCTGTCTTCTTCAACCACAGGTGTCATCCACCCACCTGTTAACAGCTTCAGTCATGTCAGCGCCCGCATCACTGGCTGTTGCTAAACTCTTCTGGCCTGAGACAGAAAAACCTAAAGTAACCCTTAAGAGCGCCATGAAGATGGAAAACGGGTAAGTGGGACTCTGCTCAATTATGACTACACAAGCTGGGGTCACAACTAGGTGGAGTCCTACTTCAAAGCACAGCAGACATTTGATAATAAGAAAGTGCTAGGCACTGTGGAATTAAATTTAATTTCCCAGTGATTATTTAGACTTTACCAAAACATCTTGTTTCAACACCATAGTGATACAGGGGGAAGAAACTCCCAACCTGCTAGATGTCTGGTACGAGTTCATGTTCTCTAAAATCAAAGAATGAATTCTAGAAACAATGGAGGTTAAGAGCAGAATATATTTATTGGGGAAAGAAAGCTTCTGTCTGAGAGAGAGAGAGACGAAGGGGTCCTGAGTGGGTTGCCAAGGACCCTGCCTTTTCTAGGGATTTTTATAGAGCAAAATCAAGAGGTGAGGCAAGTCTAAGGTGGGAAAAAATGGGAAATCATAAGGCGGGTATGAAGTGAGACAAAACTATGGTCAACCAATAAAATTGTGTGCATAATTGGTCAGGTAATATTGATGAAATCAGGAACAAATGGGGAAGCAAGTCACATAGCAAGTGGGCATGAAACAGAACAAAGGCTCTTCCAGTAGGGGTTTGGCTTAGTGGCTCTTCCTGGCTTCCTCAAAGTGATAGATACCTATTTAGAACATCAGTCCCTGGTGTTTATCCTTAGGAAAGATGTGGTGCATTTGTTTTCTTTTGTCTTGAGGTCTGGCCCACAACAGTGGTGTCTGTCTGCCCCACAGTTGCATGCATCCAGTTTTCTGCACTAGCTCCATTGAGGGCCCAGACTTTTCTGACTGCCTATAATATTTCTAGCTAGCTTACCTGCCTGTAACATTAGGAAAACCTTTCTAAATACCAAGATGTTAATGTATTTTCTTAACTGTTCATTGTAAAGATACTTCACTGTAAACACGGCATAATGTTTATTGACCCTTGGTTTAAGACTGTTGAAAAGCTGTAGAACAACATTTCTGGAGGACTCTCATATAATAAGAAATGATGCTTGGAATAGTGGCATACACCTGTAATCCCAGCACTCAGGATCTGAAGCAAGAGGATTCCCATGAAGCCACCCTGGACTGTGAACTGAGTTCAAGGCCAGCCTGAGATTTCTAGTGAGACCCTGTCTCAAAAAGACAAGAAACAGACAAAAAACTAAAGAAAGGAAAAATGGGAAGGGAATCTGACAATGGAGGGAGATAGGAGAATGGGGAGAGGAAGAGGAGATAAAAATGACTAGGACTATGTATGCATATATATATATATATATATATATATATATATATATATATATATGTTAATCCCCCAAGATGAATGTCATTATTATGCCTCACAAACATAATAACAAATATATTATGTGCCACAAACATAATAAAAACAGAAAAAAAGCTAGTTGAAAAAATAAATGTGGAAGAAACTAAAGAATTTAAATTGTTTGAAGTATTCTGTTAAACAACATAATTCATGAACTAACATCTGAGATTCATCTCTTATTTATATGAAAACAGAGTCATAACAATGAGTGAAGAAGCAAATCACCAAAGAATACAAATAAAGGCTGATCCCCACTAAGCAAAAAATCTAAAATCCAACATGCTCCAAAATCCAAAGCTTTTTGAGCACTGACCTAACGCCAGAAGTAGAAAATTCCACACTATTAGACTTCGTTTCATGTCTGAAATTATTTAAAATGTTGTACAAAGTTACTTTAAGGCCATGTGTATAAAGTACATATGAAAACTAAATTAATTTTGCATTTAGGTTTACGCCTTACCCTGAGATATCTCATTATGTAAATATCCCAAAATCCAAAATCTGAAACGTTTCTGACCAGAAGCATTCCAGACAAAGAATACCCTGGCTCTAGAATGATTCCAATATAAAGTTAGCAATCATGCAGGATGACAAAATGTATTGCTTCGGGACACAGACATATAGGAAAATTGTACAGGGAATAATCAACAGATTTTTGGGAAGCAGTTACCTTGGAGACTAGAGAAGTGGAGAGGAACTCAGGACAGCACAACAGGACTGTGATTTCATTTCATTTCTTAAATGAGGTGAGGGAAATAAGGTTTTGCCTGAGCCGAAGGGTTTATACTATGGATATTTATAAATGTTGATAGCTCCTTTTAACCATAATTTTTTTATTTTAAAGAGAATAAAACAAAACAAAACAAAACAAAACAGAATAGAGTCAAACACAGCAAAGCATTTCAGAACAGAACACTGCAAGCAATACAGGTATTCAAAACAACGACAGGAATCAACAATAACTACCCTAGTGTCTCTTGTTTTCTTCGAAATGGTTGTTCCTACATTCACACACAATAAACTCAAACGAAACAAAATAATATAAAACCAGATAAAACAAAACAATGAAAGCATTACAGGCCTTCAAATCAGACAATAAGAAATCAACAATGGCTACCTTAATGTCTTTTGTTTTCTTCAAAAAAGCTGTTCATATCTTCTCACATATTGCAATCAAATAGTAGAAAACAGACTTAAACTAATCAAATCAAAGAATAAAAGCATTATTGGACTTCAGAACCTTTTCCCCATATTTACTGGGGATTTTGTATCTTACTGAGCCTTTCAGTTTCTTACACTAGGGAGATGATGCAGAGTTTACACATGATTAACACATAATTTGTATACCTGCAATATTTTATTATGTGCCCCAAATTTCAAAGGTAGTATGGGGGCTGGATGGTAGCTCAGTGGTTGAGTGAATGAGTGACATGTGTGAGGCCCCTGGTTCAATCTCCAGTGCCACCAGAAATAATAATAATAATAATAATAATAATAATAATAATAATCAGTTAGACATTCCTTGCCCACCATCTATATTCAGCAATTCTAAGCCCTGCAGATTTCCCAGGATTCGGGTGAGCATTTTGACCTAGGCCTGGGCCTGAGGCTTGCCCATCACCCAAATGAGCTCTGCTTATACCACTGCTGTACCACGGTGTCCATTCACTGACAACTCCCTGCTAATCCTGGAATTGCTATCATTTGATGAAGTGATTCGAGGAATCTCCTAGAAGCTGCAACACAAGGAGCCTCCTCCTCAATCCCTCTGGTGGCGAACATTGCTGCAAATCTCATCGCCTTCCTGGCCCTGTTGTCCTTTGTGAATTCAGCACTGTCCTGGCTTGGAAACATGTTTGACTACCCACAGCTGAGTTTCGAGGTATAATTCTCTCCTGCTTCCTCCCTTTGTTTTGTTTTTGCCTGTCTGTTCACAATAACTCCCAACCATTCATACTGTAGAAGCTCCTGGCCTTCACCCAGCACCCTCCCCCTTCTCCATCTCCTCTCATTCTCCTTCTCCCAAACAGACACCCTCTCCTGGTCCCTTCCTCAGGAATTCAGATGACTTCAAATGACCCAGTCCTGTCTTAGTCAGTTTGTTGTTACTATAACAGAACACCTGACTGGACACCAAAAAGACTAAAAAGAAATTGATTTGACTCATAGTTCTGGAGGTGAGGAGTTCACTTCAGGTGGCACCTGCCTGCCTTCTCTCAGAAGCTGTGCTGCTGCACAGACATAGAAAAGCAGAGCAGGCAAGTGCACACCCAGAGAAGGGTGGGCTGGAGGGACTGACCAATTCATGACCACCTGATGTCTCAGGACTAACCCATTCCAGAGAGAGCTAGTCCAGTCTCCTGAGAAAGAACTCGATCCTCTCCACACCATTACCCTAGGACCAAGACTTGGAATGAGTTTGGTGAGGACAAACCTTATTCAGACCACACCAGCTCCTGACAGATAATGGTGGGCAATTGAATATGTGGCAATTTCTTCTACGTAAAAGAAACAGAGTTGACAGAAACAATCTTGTCACTGAGGATGTTGCAGAAGATCTAGAAGCACATCACTGTTCTAACAAAATACTTCCTTGTGGTTTCTGCAGCTGATATGCTCCTATGTCTTCATGCCCTTTTCCTTCATGATGGGAGTGGACTGGCAAGATAGCTTCATGGTTGCCAAGCTCATAGGTTATAAGACATTCTTTAATGAATTTGTGGCTTATGAGCACCTCTCCAAATTGATCAGTTTGAGGAAAGAGGCTGGACCCAAATTTGTTAATGGAGTGCAGCAATATATGTCGGTAAGTAAATTATTCTGGTTTTTCAGTACACTTCTTCATCGCATTTGTGGAGTCAATAAATCAACAACTATTAAATGTGATGTGCATTTGAATCAATGTGCAATGTGATGGATGCTATGGCCACAGCACTAAACAAGTTATGAGGCCCTATGCTAGTCAACTTTGCACTACTGTAACAAAATGCCTGAGATAGTCAACTTAAAAAGAGGAAAGGGTAATTTTGGTTCATGGTTTCAAAGGTTCCAACCCATGGTTTGTTGCTCCATTGCTTTGGGGCCCATGGTGAGGCCATGCATCTCAGCAGAAGCACATAGTAGAGAAGGCTTATTCACCCCTGGTGGCAGAAAAGCAAAGAGAGAAGAAGGGTGCAGGTCTCAGCATCCTCTGCAAGGGCATACCCTTAAGACCCTAGCATCCTCCCACAGGACCTACCCCAAAAGGTTCACCACTGCCCAGGAGCACCACAGGCCTGGAGTCAAGCCTTGACACACATGTCATTGGGGACATTCAGGCTCCATACTGCAGCAGGCCCTGTCTTCATGGAGATGGTAGTCCGATGATCATGAAGGTCTTTGTCTTGCAGTTGAAGGGATTGTTATGAGCTCTGAGAAGCTGCATAAATGCAATATAGTGCCTGGATAGTAAAGCACTTTTAGTAAAACACTATTAGTCAGCTTTCCCATTACTGAACACAACACCTGACACCCAGAACTTGAAGGATGACAAGCTTAATGTGCCTTACAATTTCAGGGGATTCAGTCCATAGTCATCTGGTTCCAAGGCAAGAATATCATGGCAGATGGGCACAGTAGGAAAAAGATGCTTCTTTCAAGGCAGCTGGGAAACAGAGGATTGCCAGGGAGGAAGGGGTGAGGGACCAGACATAAACCCCATAGCCACACCTCTGTGACCCACCTGGACACAATCAAAAGTATGCTCGCCAGTATCCCATGCAGATCCCAGAGCCTTCACCTTCCACCCTCCATGCTCACCAGCACAGACACTACCATTACCAACCAAGAGGATGTGGAAAATGAAAAAGTTCAGGTCTGTGATCTGCACACGTTGAGTCAAGCACCCTGTAATCCTGTCAGAGCTCCAGGTCAGTAGTCTGCAGAGATGCTCGTGTCCCTCTGGTCTCTGAAGGGATGAGGAACTCAGCCGAGGCCATTTGTGCAGCCAGATCTCCAACTTCTTTCTCCCTGAAGAGTAGAATTGTCATGTATGAAAACTAATGGACTTGTGAACATTTCTCACCACCACCACCACCACTCATTGGAATGACTTATTTGAAGCTAATGTCCTAGGCATGGATTACATTTTAAAAGGGAAGCAGAGAAAAAGCATCCCATCCACGTGTTGAGCCTGCTACCCCAAACATGCCACCTCTCCTCAGCTCCTCCAAGACCAGACATGCAGATTTCCTTCATCCATTCGTTTGTCTCACAGGCAGTTTCAGGAGAGGACTGATTTGTGTTGTGAGGTCAGGAGTATTTTCACCCTCACATCTGGTAGGCACAAGGCTCTTGGGTCTCCTGTCTTTCACATGTTCATTCCTCAGGTAACCTCACAGTGACACTTGACCAAGTGGCCTCATTGTTTGGATGCCACCTAGCCAGTTTGTTTCCCTGCCGAAAGAAAACAATAGGCTAAGTTAAGTGAAATATTCTCTATTCCCCACTGCCAGTTGCCAGCAGAGAAAATAGTTCTGGTCATCAGCCGAGAGAGCTGCAGTTCTCTGGCAAAGCTGAACAGTTTTGTGGAAGAGTTATTAATTAGGTAGAGACAGAAGGTGGAGCTGATTGATGTTTGGGGGTGAGCCCAGCCAATGGCAGGCGACAGAGCATATGTGGGGACAGGAGCTCAATGGCCCCCCTATTGCTGAGTCATTTTGTTCCTCAAAATTCCTGATCTCCAACCAACAAGATGGGGACAAGCCACAGCAATCTCTGCTACTAACTAATGAGTGGTGGTATGTGCCAACATTATCCAGGGACACATCCACCACAGACTGAAGCTCACCTTGTGGGTCCAACAGACAAACCCCAGTGCCATTCTTGAATTATTTCCATTGCTTAAGTCCATCTAAGGTAAGAGGTCAGAATGTACATTAGCAGCCACATACAATGAACTTTTTATTACTGTTATCTTTCTTTCTTAAACATAATACCTTGCACATTTACATACCATGTCACACAGGTAATGCACACCATCATATAAGTCAAAACGTACAAAAGGAAGCCAGGAATGGCGGCATATGCCTGTAGTCCCAGGCTTCAAGAGGCTGAGGCAGAGGGATCACCCTAAGTTCAAGGCCAGCCTGGGCTATATAATGAGTTCGAGGCCAGCCTGGGCTACATAGCAAGACTCTGCCTCAAACAAACAAAAAAGGCAAAAGGTACAGAGGAAAAGTGAGCCAGCCTCCCTATTTCTCTGCCACCCAGGACCTCTGCTCCAGCACGTTTAACCTTGCTCTCTGCGCTCAATAGCACGTACTGGACACTCTTCCACATCACTGCCTATGGCATAACATTGTATTGCATCACATACCATAATTTGTGCTGCTGGGCTGCCCCTTACTGAGGAACACTGTTGGCTGTGTTTTGCTATTGGAAGCAGTGCTGTAGGGGTTGTTCTTGTATGTGTAGTGTCTTTGCTTGCACACAAGACAAGCTCCTGAGCACGTCGTTAGTATTTCCCTAGTGCAGTGCATCTTTCCATTGCATAATTTTTCACATTCATGGGCCAAGACCTGCCAGCCTCCTTCTTCTCTTCTGTTAAAACCATACATGGCCACGTGTGTGTGCCTCCCTTGGTCCCCAGATGGTGAAAGAGGAACCACAAGCCCGTATACCATCTCTCTGCCCTCACAGTCTCTAATAAGTGTGCCCATTTTTGAAGCCAACTGAACTAAATGGAAAGCACTAGACAGAGGAGGGACATGATGGGCTTTTCCAATAAGAGTGGACTGCACCAATACTCAATTTTTTTCCTGCCTGCTATATGCATCTCTTATGAATATACTGACAAAGGACTTCTTGGAAGCTATGAGAGAGAAGAGAATCTTTAAATCAACAAAACCTTACCACAACCACTTGAGTCTTGAATGTGAACTTTCAAAAATCCAGTAAGCACAAGGAAAAAAAGCACTACAGTACTTCAATGTAGTATTTTAGTTTGTTCTTTGAACCAAATTATAGATCTTTCGGGAGATTAGAAAAGAAAATGATTGCTGTTATGGTTGATACATTGTGTCAACTTGAGCAGTTTAGAAGTTTAACTGAGAGACTCAGCAGGAAGCCAGGGTTCTTACTTTGTAAATATCCTCATCCTGTGCAAAGGAGGGCAAGGACATTTTGTGAGTGCTACACCCACCCTGGGAAGGGGGGGTGGTGGCCTGGGTATAATATAAGGGTAGAGAAGAGGCTTGCTTTTGCTCTTTTGCTCTGGCTGCTGCCTTGAAGTGTTGCCCCAGTGCCATGCCACTCTGCTTTGGAGCCAGCTGATTATGGACTGAAACCACCAAGAACTGTAAGCTAAATAAACCTTTTCTTCCCTAATTTTGGGTGTCAGGCATTTGTCTCAGCAACGAGAAAAAAGTAACCAAAACAATTGCCCCCATCGTGGGTGCACCTTTGCCAGAGTGGGCATGCCTCTGATGACCAACAGCCCTGTGTCTACAGAGCCCCCCAGAGGGAGTCCCTCTACCTGAGAAAGGATGGCCTCACCCAGGCAGCACTTTTTGACTATTGAAACAGAATCCATGGACCTTGTGCACAAGTCTGCAAACCCATCTTCCATACCCCCACTGTCTCGTCAAAGAACTTCCGTTCCCTCGATTCCAGGTGACATCCTGACACTCCCAGGGCCGGTCAGAGCCGGGGAACAAGTAAGCACACCCCAAGGCCAGAGCATAAAGGAGCGCCCGTGCCTGAGAGCTTGCTTCTTACTAACAGAATTCCTTAATTTCCCTCATGACCCTTCCTAGCCAGCAACTCCTGCGCCCTGAAGACGAAGTGCCGGGCAACCGATAATCTTCCCTTCACTCCAGATTACTTTCACCTATTTCAATCAATAGACCCATCAGCATTCATGTTGCTGTATGTGCTATTTCCCTTTTTCTTACAGAGCAGTATTCCAGTTTATGATAACCACAAATAATTCATCATTTCCCTCTTGAAGTTGTTTTAAGTGTGGTGCTATTATGAGTAAAGTTGCCATAACATTCATGCACAGTCTTTCCATGGGCGTGTGTTTTTGTTTCTCATAGGAAAATTGTGGGGGGTCACACAAGCAGGGTGTATTAACTTGATAGGGATTTGCCACACTCTTTCAAAAACAGGTTGTGCCATTTCACATTCTATCAGCAGCATATGAGTTCCAATTGCCAGTGTCATAAGGCTTTTTCTAAACTTAGTGGCATCTCATCGTGTTTTTAAGTGACATTTTCCCTGAGGACTGGATGTTGAACATCTTTTCATGTGTCTGTTGGTCAGTTACATGTCTGTTGTGAAGTATACAAGCCTCTTGATCCATTTTTCCTTATTTGTCTTCTTATTGAGTTATATGAGTCCTTTATTCATTCTGAATAAGTTCTTTGTTAAACAAACATAATGCAAATATTTTCCAGGATCAATTTTGTATCTCCAGCAACTAATACTGTGCCTGGCACATTACAGCAGGTTTCCAGGTCATGTGGGATGTTAGAAATTGTTAACTAGGAGGAAAGAGCATTTCTAGAAGCCAACACTTCCAATTCCATGTACCCTGTAACAACCAAACAAGCTCAACTGTTTTTGAGTTTATCTTTCACTCATATTACATATTACATAATTGGAATGGTTGACTTTGGCCAGAATCCCTATGTTGTCCTCAGGTCCAGGGCCCCTGCTAAAGGAGCAGCCCCTGTATGAGGCATGCTGCTCTTTGAGAGGGAAAAGGAAACGAAGCAACATGATGACTCTTAAAACTTGTGCCAGGAAAGGACACCCCTCACTTCCACTGGCCAAAGCAAGTCCTATGACAAGGCAATGTCAGTGACCACAGATGAATTGTCTTGTCATAGGGAAGGACATTTTAAAGATCATGGAATTCCATGTACCCTGTACAGAGTCTCTGAATCCACCCTTGTCACCCTCCCTTAACATTTCAGGGCAGGAGGTAAAGAGTGCAGCAACGATGGGCATCAGGCAGAACGTCTATCTTGTTGATTCTGTAGTCGCAGTGTGAAACCTTGTTGGGATACCAAATCTCTTAGGCCAAAGCAGCTTGTGTCACATCAGTTTATGCTTGCTTACAGATTCGTTCTGAGACAATCGCCACCTACGCCCTCTGTGGTTTCGCCAATTTCGGATCCCTAGGAATAGTGATTGGTGGACTCAGTAAGTGAAAGGATATTCTCTACCAACAGATGTGACATAAACATACTTTTGGTCTCTATCCTGCTCTGTAACATTACTCATCCTGCTCTGTACAGAGGAGAAATGACCCGGAAAGAGGATCCAATCCTCAGCTATATTTTCTTACCCAAGCTCCGCACTTTTTCCTGTGAAACCCCCGGGCCCACCTCAGGAAAGATTTTCTCCAGTGTATGGGCGCTTCTGCCACCCCAAGGCTCAATGCCATTAGATTACAGTGGCCACCTGAGAAGGGTTCTAAGGGCAGATGGAAATTTGACAGGAAGTGCTGTGTTTGCAGTGCTGCCTGCTTTGCATACAAACAGATGGTGACAGCTGGGCTGCCCATCATCTCCCCGGTTGACCCCACCTTCAATCCATTTGTTTTGCCGTGCTCACCATGCTTGCGAGTCCTTTGGATGAAACTTAGGACTTGTTTCTTTCCAACAAACCTAGGACTCCAGGCCCAGAGCAATTTTCAGCGGCTACCAATTTGGGTTTCTAATCAGTAGCCGCAACATTAACCTCAAATACCCCCTCTCATGTTCTGCAGCGTCCATGGCTCCTTCCAGAAAGCGTGACATCGCCTCCGGGGCCATCCGAGCGCTGATCGCAGGGACCGCGGCCTGCTTCATGACAGCCTGCATCGCAGGTGTGGTGTCCTGTCCTTGGTGTCCCAAGGTCCACGGGACGGCGACTTTGGGGAGGCAGGGTCTCCAGCATGTATTGCAGCATCTGCTGCTGTAGAAAGCTGAGAGGCAGCGCTGCTGTCAAGCACATGCAAAGCTAAATGTGTAAAGCAGTGTGGAGAAGCTAAGAACAGAAGGAGAATTCCATAGCTTTACTAATCATGAAAATACAGTGACTGGCACTCTGTCCCACTTCTAGGCTTACTCTCCAGCAC